>PVIC010010444.1:0-43399 GCA_004025085.1 Thryonomys swinderianus
GAGGGAGAGGAAGAGAGACAGGGAGGGACAGGGAGAGAGGGAGAGGGAGAGGGAGAGGGAGGAGGGAGAGGGGGAGGGGGAGGGAGAGGGAGAAGGGGAGCTCAAAAAGATATCAAAACTTGTTCTAGGGCAACAATAACTAAGACATTATTTTATCGATGAAGGAGTACTAAGAACTCAGAAGTAGAGCCACATATGTATGAAATGATGAAAGAAGGGATGATTTACCCTGTTTTTATGGTGGGGAAAAGTGAAATTGTTCTTGTGTATCTCCTAGAATATACAAAAACAGTTCTGGGTAGAATAATGACCTAAGTGGCACAAAATTTTTGGAAGGAAATACAGGTGAAAACATAACTCCGTGATATCACTACACAAAGCACAAAAGGGATCACTCAAGGCTCAAAGAAAAATACTATTCACTGACAATAGAATGAAGAGTTTCATCTGGTAACAAAAAGGACATCAAGAATGTGAAAAAGGCAACAAATTAGAGGGAAGATTGTTGCAACATCCAGCTCATAAAGGAGAAAACAGGAACAATTTCAAATAGTCAATAAGAAAAGGACAGAAAGACTAGTAATGTTTTGCTACACATATGTTATTTTGGTTTAAAAAAAAATCACAGAGGAAAAAGCAAACTGGAGGTGCTATCCCATCCAGTCAGCAAGGACACAGGTAGTTCAGTCTCTTAGAAGAAAAACTTTTCGATATACATTTTTTTAAGCAATGACTTTGCAAGTGCACTTCCAGGAATTATTCAAGAGAAACTGTCACATATATAAAAGCATCAGTCAAGGACATTCTTTGAAATACTGTTTCTAGTAGAAGAACAAAAATGACTAAATGTCCACTAATGGGAGTTTAGCATAAATGACATCCACACAATATAATCTGAGACAAAGTGGCCTCCTCACAAGAAATGATCACTAAGCTATGATACAACACAAATCAGGATGCAGAATACAATGTTAAAAAGGGGGGGAAGGTGGAAGATAGAAAAATATTTATGCCTCTGTGCACAGAATGTTTCTGCAAGTACCAAAGAAGCTGATGAAAGTGATGCTTCTGAAAGGGGCCTAAGTGATTGGGATGAAAGGGTAGCCGCTTTTCCTTCACTGAAAATCTATAGTACCTTTAACCTGGCTATTAATCATGCATGTGTGTATTATCCTCTCAAAGAAAAAAAAAAACTTGCTGACAAAATTTCACCCTCCTCAAATAGTGAAAAAAAAGGATAGTTTAAAGTGAATGTGCATCTATATCATAAATATTGCAATGAAAAGAACAAGGTAAATTTGTATGCATTAATATAGAATACATACAAAATTTCTTTTCGGAGTAACGAGGACTTTCTAAAATTGTGGTGATGGGCTCCCGACTCTATGAATATACTAAAAGGCACTGGACTGTGCACTTTAAATGAGTGAATTGTATAGTGTGTGAATGTCATCTAATGTGTGTGTGTGTGTGTGTGGTGTTAAACCCAGGCCCTTACATATGCTAGGCAAGAACTCTACCACTGACCTAATATCTCCAGCTCTCTTGAGAACACAGAAGAGTTTAGAAATTGTGACCCAAAAGTCTCATGTGGTCCATCACTGGTTTTCCTCTTTTCCTTCACCACTGATTTTTTTTTTTTTTTTTTTTTTTTTTTTTTGAGACAGGGTCTCACTTTGTAGTTCAGGCTGGCCCTGAGCTCACTATGGTGCCCAGGCAAGCCGCCGTGAACTCAGCAATCCTCCTGTCTCTGCCTCCCGAGTGCTGGGATGACAGGCATGAGCCACCACGTCCGGCATTGTGGTATGCGGTGTTGATTGTTGGTGGGTGTGTCTCCACGCCCAGCATTATATGTGGTTACCGGGGATCGAACTCAGGTCCTTGCGCTTGCGAGGCTGGTGCCGGAACCACTGAGCTAATCCTCCGGGCCTCTTAACCACTGATTTTTATAAAGCTTTTTTGGAAGAAGGTCACACTCATTACATATACCTATGCAATAGATCCCTGATATTAAAAATATCCTTATGTCACATAATAGAGTTTAAAAAAAACTACTGCAGGTTAGTAAGACAGCATTATCACTAATGTTTAAAAGCTGCACACAACATGACATAATTTTTATGAGTTCATGTAGTAGTAATACAAAATGATTAAGAAGGATAAGCGTCACACCAAATTGATACCCATGGTTACTTCTAGGTGGATACAGACAGGCTGGGCTGGGGCTGGTCAAAGGGGTATTGGGTTTTAATTGCCATTTATTTAAAGCTGCACTGTATTTATGTTAAGGACATTCAAGGTAGAAACCAAAACGTGAACTCTCATCTTGGTCTTAATTTTCTATACTGCTGACAGAATTTTAAGTGCTATGATCTCAATCCACTTTTTTGTGTTTCCAGATCTTTTTTTCCTAGCATTCTGCTTATACTTCCCCTTCATTAACTTCAGAACTGAGGTTTTCAAGTTGTAAGGTGAAATGATGTGCAAGTCAGCTAGAAAGTGGGCACAGGCCGGCAAGTTTCTAGGTCCTGTTGACAGCTATTTCAGTATAATTCCCACTTCAGGGGGCATGTGACTGTTCCTACTCTCGGGAATAGCCTGTTTTACAACTAGTCCATACCCACAGACTTTATATGAAGAGACACACAATTTAGAGCGCCTTATGAAAGCTCTAAGACTTCTAACATTTTTCTGCACTTCAGAAGTCTGACTACTCTTGTAATAAAGTATTGTCTAAGAATGACACTAAATCATTATTAAAGAGCAACTCAGGCCCTTCAGTCTCAACCAAAGTATTTTACATCATAAATTATAGAGAATATAGGTATAGGTGATAAGACATACATCATTAGAAAAACAAAGCAGTTGAAATTCAACTGGAGGAAAAACCCAATTGGATTGGGATAGTGATTAGCTTTAAAACCTAATGGAAATGGACAGGTTTCTGAAACAACAATAAAATGCCAAATGTCGTTTCCAACCATATGTACTTACATAGAACTAGATCACAGATAACCAGTCTTGTATGGTATCTAGAAAACATGTAGAGTTCTCGAAAAGGCAAATAAATGTTCTAAAACAAGAATAAAAACAATCCAAAATAAAAAAAGAAAGTAAGTTCAAAATCTAAGGTATCATTAGGGCCAAGAAGTTGGGAACAACCAGTGCTACGACTCAGCCTGAGCAACTACCAGCCAGAAGCAGCAATTCTATACTGGCAGACACCACCACTACTGCTTTGAAAACAAAGTAACTACTATACAACAACAGAAGGATTATCTGAGATAACCTGGAAAAATCTGGCTATATAGGATGGGGACAATGACCACTCACCAAATTTATTTATGAAACAATGTGGTTTTAAAATATTTTGTTCAGGGGCAGGGATTTAACTCAGTGGTTCCAGCATTTGCCTTGCAACTGCAAGGTCTCTAGTTTGATCCCTGATAACCACAGAGTCAAGCCTCCAGCAATCAGTACCACACATCACAGTGCCAGGCGCGGTGGCTCACACCTGTCATCCCAGCACTCAGAAGGCAGGGGCAGGAGGATTGCTGAGTTCAAGGCATGCCTGGGCTACATAGTGAGCTCAGGGCCAGCGTGAACTACAAAGGAAGACCTTGTCTAAAAAAAAAAAAAAGAAAAATTTTATTCACAAAATCTTCACAAAGGAGCATAAAGTGTTGACGATTAATAAAAGAAGAGAATTAAAAAAAGGTCTGCATCTAGCAAACTCACCTCCGTGTTCTAGAAATACTCGAACACATCTTTCTTTTCCTCTTGCTGCAGAGAAATGTAGCAGGGTCCAGCCATTAGCATCCCGGCCATTTGGAGAATAGCCTTGCTCTAACATTTTCCGTACAGTGTGAACATCTCCGGCGGCCACGGCAGCCTGGATCTGCAGTTCTTCCTGGAGTTCAGGATTCCTCCGACAATGGTGGTGTAACATCCTAGCGGAGTCCACTTTTTACCAAGGCTTCATTAGGTCACAGGGATCAGCCTTTCGCGAAAGGGAGAATATATATACATTTAGAAGTGGCTCCTGAACCTGTCTAGCAAACATTGCAAAACTGTCCACTTGCTTAAGCAGTACATTTAACTAATCCCTTCAGACTACTGGTTAACATGTATCCGTTAAGACTAAAACTGTTAGTAATTTTGCCAAGGTTATAAATTATTTCAAAGGGAAAGCAGGCACAAAAACACCCTGAACTCCTGCACAGAAAATTTCTTCTGCAGCCTTTTGAAAATCCAAATAATCCAAACAATGTATAAACATCACAGCTATATTTTATGTAAAATGGGAGGTAATACCAGGTAGTAGAAAATGGGAAACAGAGGCAGGGGCAGATTAGTACCTGTTTCGAGAGTTCTGACTTATCTGGTGCACCACAGAGAGAAGTAAACTGTAAACTACTCAAGGAAGATTATCACAGTCAGAGCTGTGATAGTAAGAAAGGAGTATCAAATGGACAATCCACGTACTATAAATACTAAAGACATTTAATTATGAAGAGAAAAGAAAAAACTCTTTGTGCTAATGATGTAGCTTAATAGCACAGTACTAGCATGCACAAGGTCTTGGGTTTGATTCTCAGCAAACACAAACACAGAGAAAGAGACAGACAGACAGATAGGCACAGACACAGACATACACACAGGCACACACACACCCCAAAGCAAAGCAAACAAACAAAAACATTTATGCTGATTCTCCAAAGCAGTTCAACAACATTTTACTTTTAGCCCAATGTTTTATGTTTTATTTCTGGTTCAAGGTATAAAGGTTGGAGGAACAAGAAGTGGGGTGCATTAAGTGAATGAGGGTAAAGTGTTTGAATTATATTCACCTTTCTTTTGTCAATTTAAATTCTGTTCTATCAGTGGGGTGGGTTGGGATATGGGTAAAAATGAGAATTAACTCATGTCATGTACTGGTACAAATTCCCTAATGTTGAGTGTGATTGTGAGCTGTATGTAAAATGTACCAATAAAGAATTCAACAGAAAAAAAAATTTTTTTTTGTTCTATCAGTGGTTCCTGCTCAGGTTATCTGATGTATGCTTTACTAACCTTTTATCTGCCACATCCTCTAACATAGTAGCAACACCATACAATACATTTTAAAACTCTCAGAATCTACACAACCTGTTAATTAACCTCATTATAAGATTATTTTAAAGGAAAAATACCTAGAAGTCTCATAATCCTGGGAAGGTCACAGAAGTATATACAAGTACTGAAACCCAATATAAAATGAGAATTCTTCAAACAAATAGGAAAATTCCAATATGAAATGGTGAAAGGTTATACTTTTTACATATGGAAACAATACTCTCTTAGTGTTGTTAAGTACACTCAGGGAACTAAACTAACAAGCTTCGAGGAAGACACTCAAAGTGGGCTAATTTGAAGGAATAGATCAGACCCATCTCTTAATTAGTAGCTTCTATTTCTAAACATAAAACATTCTATGATAGAGCACTTTGAAGACATTTTGTTCTCCTATGGAGGTTAGACCTCTCAGGATAATCCTGCTATCAAAAGTAATTTATCACGCAAAACTCCTCGTTACAGACTGTCTTCAAAGACACTAAGCCTAACTTAGGCTGAACCACTACAGCTTAAGATAACAAATATATGATGTGGTCTCATACCTAGAAAATGATGTTCTTTACAAGGTAAGTATTACTACTAAATGATATCATTTTAAAATGTCATGCTACAGGTTTTAGAACTATGGTGTCAGAGAAAATTGGGAAATGAGAGCTTTCTTGACAGTTTTCCTTCTTAATAAAATGAGATTTTCTTCTATCTCTTCACTTAATTACATCACTAAAATTATGTTTCTTGTTTTAGAAATGTTAAGAAAAAAATTCTTTCAGGATAGGTTTTTGCTTCTTTTCTCTTAGTACTATAAAATAAAAGGCTGAAGATCATCAGCAAGAATTAATGGGAACTATAGGTATGTGATCAAAACAATCCCCTCTAACAGTAAGTTATAATGAAATGGTTTTTTTTTTTTTTTCTTTTTGAGACAGGGTCTCGCTTTGTAGTTCAGGCTGGCTCTGAGCTCACTATGTAGTCCAGGCAAGCCTTGAACTCAGCAGTCCTCCTGCCTCTGCCTCCCGAGTGCTGGGATGACAGGTGTGAGCCACTACACCAGGCACTGTGGTATGTGGTATTGATTGCCAGCGGGCATGAGTCTCCACGCCCAGCATTGTATGTGGTTTCCGGGGATCGAACTCAGGACCTTGCACTTGTGAGGCAGGCACCGGAACCACTGAGCTAACCCTCTGGCCCATGAAATGTTTGTTTTTTTTTTTTAAGGGAAGTCTATTATGCAAGAAAAGATGGAAATAATATAAAAAGAAACCTGGAGTTTCTTTCAGCAATTATATATTTAACAAATATTAACTGGTTTATTTTTAACTCATAATTTTCCTCACTTTATTTTAAAAGTTTTGTTGTTTTTGATGCAGAATTTGAACCTAGGGCCTTGCTAATTATGTGGTCTATCACTGAACTACAACCCCTTACATTAGTTGATTTCAAGGAAAAAGTAAAAACTAAATGGGTTTTCCCACACAGAAGCACAGGCGATGGAGGACGCTGACCACCTCACCTTGCAGAAGAGTGTCCCTTCTTCTGGGACTCACACTGCCTAACAACCATCGTGCACGTCCAGCATCGTGGGGAGGAGATTCCAGATGTACTCAGGCTGCAGAGCAAACGGCTGCTTCACCTGAAAACAAATCAAATAACAATCACAGGAAAATTTATTAATTAAGAATCGTATAGATTCTACTTTCCGATGAATTTATATGTAAATCTTTTATAATAAATCTATAAAAAGAACTCAGATTAGGCTGGGGATTTAGCTCAGGTGGTACCACACCAACTTTGGGTGCACAAGGGCCAGAGTTCGATCCCTGGTACTACAAAAACAAAAACAAAACAAAACAAAACTCAGATGAATTGTGAGAAAAAATGACCTTGCTACTTATCATACCCTCCAAGGTGGTTTCAAACTGGATGTTTTGAGACCCCCCCCCATGTAGTTTTTTGAAAAACAGTAAATAACAAAGCACATTCAGAATTTAGATATCAGCAAAGCTGCTTCTTTTTCTTCTATTGATAAAGTATCTTCAGATTTGCCTCTTTTGAATTAGCTTTTTAGCTGACATCATCAGTTACCTGCTCTTTCTAAACAGGACTAAAAGAATATATATGCACTGAATATTGGAGAGGGCTGAAATGGAATCTACAAAGAGATTATATCCTTACATGCTAGTTTTTCATACGCTTGAAAGGCACAGTCAATAATATTGAAATTGGTATCTTTCGTGGATTCACCCAAGTATGCAAAACATTAACAATAGTTTTGCCAGCTTCTCCATATGAATTGTGAAGGACTCCCTACAACCACACAGGATCTTCCACCCTGTAAAGTGACTCCTAGCTCCATAAATTCCACTGAAGTTAGAGACACAGGCAAAATGACTCCACACATCACAAAAGAATCACTCCAAGAATTATGTGCTGGGAGGACTGCCACGGCTCTCCCTGGAGGTGGGGTGCCACGTCCCTATGACTGACCCCTTCAGACAGGGAAAGGCCATCTGGCAACCTTATCACATTAAAAAAAAAAAAAAGTAGCAGTTACAGATCCTGTTGGCTGCCGAAAAGAATTTTCAACCAATCTAAATTAATATAATCCACTTTTACCTTTTGCTTTTTTCACATTACATTTTTCCTTTCAAACTTCTCCAAGGAAGGCAAAAACTGTCAAGTTGCACTTGGAAATAAAACTTGATATAAAACACTACCTACTATTTTTAAATAAATGAAGTAGACATCATTAGAATAACTTCTACAAGGCCGAGTGTAAACAACATAGAACAAAGGAGCCTTATAGAAATGGCTGATTTCCGGGCTGAGGCGGGAAATATCTAAGATAAGCCTGGAGCATCCTATAGCACAAGAAAGCAAAGAAGCGTTCACAGAAAATCCCTTGGGGGCACATTCAAGGGATAAGGAAACCAACCAAAAGAGGTCTCAATAGTCAAGATGAACGACTGGAACAAAGAAATACTTCCAATAATTTGGCTTATAACCTAAAGCACAAAATAAATATAATTGAGTCTATATTGACATCAGTAATTGATTGAATAAAGGAGGGAAAAATAAACCTTCTGTTCAGGATTCCAAATAATTTGAATAGATAATCCTTTCTTACAGAGGTGACATACATTAACATGAGGTAGGAGATACTGGTCATGGAATATATGGGAACTCTGTATTACTGCTGAAGTTTTTCTAAATGCTAAGACAAAGTCTTAGTCTTTTATAATGCAAGTCAGTATTCCCAGTGATGAGCCTCACTTTTCCACATAGGACCCGGGATGACTTCTTCTCAGGAGTGACATGTACATGCCATCAAGAATGAAAGCACCAGGCATGTCACTGCTAAGAGCCCCCTTGAGCCTCCCTGCCTCCCAAGAGACATGGAAATGACCGATGTTGTTTCAAGCTTGTGAGACTCACTGTGGCTTCTGGTGGCCTCCACAGGAAGTGGTTTGGCACGGGGGAGACCATGAGAGCTAGGCACTGAGGGCATTATAAATAGTACTATCAGTACTGGTAGGAAAAGGCTGGAGTTTGAAGATGAAGGGCCTGTATTATTTCTCCCAATAGGAACGATGCTGAATAATAATTTGTGACAACACTGTGTTTGCAGCACAGTGCTAGGCCCTGGCCAAGAGATCAGCTCTAGGTAGCATTTTAATGAAGAGTTCTGTATACTTAAAATAAATTGTTTTAAAATCCTGGAAATTTCACATTTACTTTTTTCTGATAATGACAAATAGTTACTATAAACAGTAACAGAGTAAAACTAAAAAAACATTCCTTGCAGGTCTTGGTGTCTTGATCTTTACAGTGAAAGATACACATACACACAGACCATGGACACATGGTCCCTGAGAGCTGCGTCATTTTGAGTTATGAAGGACAAAGATTTATCACCAAAACATCCCATTAGTCCAAAGCATCAGACAAGTACTTCATTTCTACCTAGTGTCAGAGCTACAGAAGTACAGTTAGTCATATATGTATAAGTAAAAAGACTACAGAACTTAAGAGCAAATATAATATCCACTGCTAAATGTGCTTATTAAAAACCATCGAGAATCAACAGATAAGAATGGGAAAAAGCCTGTTTCCTCCTAAAGAGTGCAAGTTTAAAAACCCAACTGTGTATAGTCACCTATAAAATAAAGGAATAGGTCAAGGGGCAATTTTCCAAATAATATATATTCAATGTAAGAAGTCAGGAATTAGTTGCTCGAAGGGTATAATTGTTTTAAAATTCCATTTTAGGTTTCACAGAAAAAAAACATACAAACATACAAGACTGTAGAATTAAGTTATCAAAATGAACCATTTCCCCAACATGTATCATTTTTATGAGGTCTTACTGCCAAATATTACCACTGTGTTGAAATTTTGCTATTTCATTTTTTCCATTCTATCTAGTGTCAAAAGAAAACTATCTAGACTTCTGAGCTTTAGAAACTAAAAATTTAAGATAAATTACCACATAATTTCTACGTAGAGGTCAAGTGAACTTCACGCAGTTAAGAACATAGCTCTTGCTTCAGTTGAAAGAAAATCTCTACTGACCAAATAACATGTAAACTAACCATAAAACAATATAAGTCTAAGATCTGCCCCAAACTATATAACCTGCACCAAATTTGACCATATTTCCTCAATTTCCCTTGGCACAAGTGACCAGACAATAATGGTTTTCTGTATATTATTCTCACAAATCCATTTATCTTTTAAGTGATACAAATTAGAACTACTGTACTTTTTGATTTCACACAAACTAGAAACAAGATAACAGCTTGCTACTAAAAAAAAAAAGAAATAAACACTTTGCTGCAGAAACAAAACAAATAAGACAACCTGGTAAGGAAATAAAATCAGCAACTCTAAAGAAATTGGCTCTCAGAAAAATAAATCCACCAATGGCTCGCAGACTTAAGAGGGACGATGGATGCAGAACACCAGGAGGCCCAATCAAAATACACAACATGGCTGAGATGCATGATGATGCTCTACTTACATGATCAAGGGCCTGGAGCCCAAAATAAAGTAGAAGCATTACTTCAGCATCGCTCAACATAGCATAGCATTTATGTTCCTAAACAAGTAAGGGTATTGTATTGCCTGCAAATTACTGGGCCACCAAATAACTTAAGGATTTATCATCATGTACAACTTATCTATGACTCACATGAATTCTGGCAGAAAACCCAGTAATTTTCATGAGCTGCAGATCAAGATAACAGAAAAAAAATATCGCATTTATTTATCCAGACTCAACTCAAAGCTTATATCACAAACATAAAGGATGTGGCCTTGTCAATATTATTCAATGAACCCACGTGAGCCACTGTAGCCTTGGCAGCCTATATATCAGTGCCTAGAAGGAAGAAGAGGAGCATTATAATTAGGGACTCAACTGAGAATGAAATTAAAGGTTGAAAGTCCAATATTAGAACAGAAACTCTCATGACTTTAACCTTCTTAGACATAGAGCTCCTCTATGCAAGTGCAGTTATATGTGAATAAAACAAAGCTATCATAACATTAAATAACTGTGAATGTAAACTACTGGCCACAGTGTCCTACAGATGGATCAATTAATAGCTTCAATTAAAATCAATTATTCTCCTCATGTGATTATAAATCTAGATTTGGTTACCTAATAAATCAGAATGATGTGACTGGCAATAGAATTAACAAAAGTTGACTACTAGACTGAAAAATTTAAACTATCCCACTGGCCACATTACTAAATTAATACCCAAATGAAGTGTCTTAAATGTTTGATATAACCTAGTCTGAACACTCTCAATCATGCTAATATGAGGAACATAACAGAAGCTATTTATGTAAATTGCCTAATCTTAGAAAAACTATTAAAATTTGAGCAGATCCACATTACTTAAGCAATGAAAATGAACTAGCAATAAACCAGAGAAAAAGCAATGTTCTTTCTTTACAAGTCTTATTTGTTAGTGACAGATCTGCTTTTAACCCTCCCAGGTGAAAATACCCCTAGATTTTAAAATACCCTTTCGTTCAGTTTAAAGCAGAAAAAATATTTCACCACAATGCTTGAAGATAAAATACATACTGCAGTATTTCCTCAGTGCTAGGGATCGAACTCAGGACCTTGTGTTCCACACGCAGGTGTGGAGCTACTGAGATACATCCCTGTCTCTACAGGTTGTATTTTGACTTTTAAAATATACCTCAAATATTTTAGCAGTTTTTAATGTTCTAAAATTGTCATAAGGTATCTCTCTGGTAACTTTCAGATTTAACTAACAGAAACCATCATTTAATTTTATAAATTTCTGCCTAGCTTTTACAGAAATGGCCAACTGCTCTTGACTCCCTTAGACACATACAAGGCTCCCCTAAATTTTCACCATGGAATAGTTACTGCTAGGTACTGACCCTAAATCCCACTCAGAGGACACTTCCCTTTGGTGTCCAGTTTTAGGTGTCAAAAATCTTCAAACTCTCAGATTCTCTTAGAATTCTCTGTGTTAACAGAATTAGCAGAATTTGTAGAGATATTTATTACTGCAAAAGGCGAGAATTCCAGTGGAACAGGGCAAATAAAAAACCTACAGGGAATCTACTAGAAAAGGAGGAAGCTGTAAGGGAAGTAGTTATAAAAGTATACTATAGGCATATACAAATATGCCAAAATGAAACTTATTACTCTGTATAACTAATATGCACTAATGGGGGGGCTGCTATTTTAAATACTTCTCTGTATCAGAAATTCCTAAACAATTTCAGATATTAAAAATAACTGGAAAGTTAACAAGTCACTTTATATTCTTGTTAGTGGATATTAGAAAAGTCTAATTTCCGAACTAACTTTTCTGATTTCTGAACTAACTCTTGTATAACTGCTGTGCTTATATCCCCTCTTTAGAAATTAATGTCCTGAACTTACCTTTACTACATTTTCAAAGGGAACAACAAAATAGGCAGCAGAAATGTGATCACATGAATTAGATCCTTGAATTTCAATCAACAAGTTTTCTGTTGAGGGTTTTAAGATGAGAAAACTTACTTATGAAAAAGCACCAAAACTAAGCCCGATATATCTAAACCCGTCAACACACTCTTGTGTTTTTAAATTCTTATCAAAGAACTGTTAACAAGACAATATGTAACTTTCTTTACCCCAGTACTGGGACTAAACCCAGGGTCTTCACATTGAGTTACAACTCCAGCCTTTTTTTACTTATTTTTGTTTTGAGACAGGATCTCCCTAAATTGCCCAGCCTGAGCTTGAATTTCCAATTCTCCTGCTCAGCCTCTAGAGTGCTGAAGCATGTGTCACCACACCAGGATTTGTAAAATGCCTTTTTAATTTTGAGAAAAGGTGTCCCTAGATTACGACACTGCCCAGCCTGTATTTGATTTTATGATCCTCTTGCTGGTGTGCTGGGATTATAGATGTAGACCACCAAGCCCTGTATCACTTTGTATAAATTTGTCTATAACATCTTAAGTGCAACAAATGTTATTTCTTTGTAATAATTTCGGTGTATATCCACATTTGTCACATGCAGAAGCCCAAAGAGTTAATCACACATAAGTGCTTCAGGGGCCAATATTGCTTTCATTCTCTTCACATTCTTAGAAGGTAGACAAATTCGATTCACTTCAAGTCATATATTCATCTTCACCTTACCAAACCATTGTCAAGTAATTTACTCACAAGATTTTCTGGTGAAGGTAGAGAAAAGGTGATAGCAGAAGAGTGAAAACAGTAAATTGTGGCTTAATTAAAAAGCAGAGTCATTCAGAATTAACAAGCAATTAATATGGAATTGAGGAATTCCTGTGAGAATAAGGAAGGGGGGGGCGCTACAAAAAGGTCCCAAAGTCTCAGAGCAGAGTACAAGATACAGTGTATCAAATGATAATACAAAACATGGAAACACATTAAGCAGAAAGAAAAGTGTAGCTCTGGAGTACAGAAGTTATTAACATATTAAGGATCAGGCATGGCCAGTGTTTTTGTTTTTCCTAGGAAACCAAGGTCCAGAAAAGGGTGCATTCCCAAGTAACCACCCCCGAAAATACAGCACTGCTTAATGAGGTAGGGGACAAGAATAAACAATGGGGGAGGGGACGCCTGGCTCACTACCTTGATAGAGGATCCCGGCTACAGGCACTGGGCTGGCTGCTTCACTGGTGGGTGGACAGACTCCTTCCTGCCCTCGAATGTCCTCCAGCCAGCTCAAGCCTGGAAAACAGAAAGCACTGAGTGATGCAGGCCAGGAGGACAGGGCTCTGAGGCAGGGGGAGCGAAGCAAAGAACCGGAGGGTGGCAGGGGCAGGTAGGCAGAGGCAGTGATTGTCCTCCGTCCCGCCCCTCCGGGCAGCACTCTTACCCTCTGGGGAGGTAACCGACTTTACCTGTGTCCTCAGCTGCTGCTCCTCTTCCTCCTTTGAGCCTCCTCCACACTCATCAACTTCTCCATTGAAGAAACACCCCGGACAGGGCCACACTCGGGTGTTCTGATCCTCCTCGGTGCCTTCACGGCCCCATCCTGGAGAGCATCCAGCCAGTGGAGCAGACGAGGGTGGCGGTCCGGCTGCCGGGCAGCGCTGGGGTAGGGGTGCAGGGAGGAAGTCCCGGCTCGGGTTGGGGGGGCAGCGCTGGTCCAGGGGCTCCGAGCTGGGGACTGCCGCGCTCCGGGCCGGAGGCTTCCAGCTAGGGAGGGACTCCAGAGGACTCGGGACAGCGAGGTCCCGGCTCGTACAGGGTCTGAAGTGCCAGCAGCAAGGTCTCCGGACAGGGGTCTTTCGGGATGCACTTTGCACTGGGCCACCCCCGCCCCCTCCCTCCAGCACTTTGGGGTCACTGGGATGGGACCAAACGCTCAGCGACCAATCAGCGGCCGCACTGAAGCCTGAGCCCTGAGCCGTAAACCAGGTCCGGAGTGGGTGGGGGTGGGAGGTGGGGGCGACTTGGTTGGTTGGTTGCTTCCTTCTCTCCTCCTTACCCCAGCAGCCCCCACCCCTGCTTGCCGTAAAGCTGCCTGCGGATTCGCGACAGTGAAGGGAGGCGTGTCTTTCTGGGCTGGGCTTCGTCTCCGATTGGCCTCATTCACTTCCTCCTCAGCTTCCCCGAGGTAGTTTCCGAGGCCCCGCCCCCTAGTGGAGGGACTCGAAGCGGTTGCTAAGAGACACTGTACCCCCGAAAGGGGGCTCTGCGCATGCGGGAGAAGAGACCAATTTTTTTTTTTTTTTTTTTTTTTTGTTCGTGAACTACGGTGGCGCAGAGGGGGCAGGTGTGTACGCGAATGGCGGTGTCAAGTAGAGTGGCCTGAGCCAGCTCGCGAACAGGTAGGGAACCCCGCAGTTGTTGAGCTGGGCTGCAGGGGAGGAGTGTGCGGCAGACTGAGGGGCTGGTCCGGGGGTAGGGAGGTGGCGGTATCCAGGAAGCAGAAGGACGCCGTGTCCCCCCCCCCCCCTTTCCTCAGAGCTTCCGAGTGCCTTGTCCTTGGTGAGTCTGTCGGTCTCGAGGCCGCCTGCCAGCTGGGGGTTGTTTGCTATCGGGAGGAAAGCACGGATTCTTGTCAATGAACGGAAGAAACGGGTAAGATACGAGATGGGCACACATTACAGCGTGTTTAGTAAGTGTAGTTCATCGTTTATCAAGTGCCCTAGCTAGACACTCGTGATCACTGGGGAGACAACAGGGAAAGCGGGAAATGCAATCACTTCCTTTCATGCTGTCAGAGGAGACAAAACGATCAGGGACCGAGCGAACTGATGGGCTCGAATTGGACTGGGCCGTGATGGGCTGTGTGAAGTAGTCAGAAAACTTCTCTGAGAGAGGTGACCTTTGAGCAGCACTGTGAATGGACAGAGTTAGCCCCCAGTGACAGAGATGATGAGCACTTTATTTTCTGAATGACAACAGAGGTGGTTCTGGGACTGTTTGGGGCCTGAATGTAGTGAACAGGGCCAGCAGAATCCCACGCTGTGCAGTGGGTTCCCATCATCTGTCTTCCTGGCGCAGCTTAGCCCAGCCGTACCACGCAGAAAGGGGAGATTGGGCTGGATAGAGAAATTCTACTGTCGACGTGGTCCCGCTGTTTCAGCAAAAAGAATACTAGAAGAAAGGAAGTTCACTGGTAGCTTTTGAGTTCCCACAGTGTAGTTTTTGTCCTGGCAATTTGAAGGCCTTTTATTCTTCATACTTTATTGCACTACTTTACGATGGGGCTTCAGTGCGTGCCCTTGTATTGAGCTGTGTTGGGCATAATATAAAGACTAAGCTCAGAACTCAATTTCTGCCGTGCTTGCTTCTGTGCACTGTCTTGATAGTTTTCTAATGTAAAATTTGTATTGTAATCGAAAATTCAGAAGTTAAAAATTACACGGTACTGGGGGTTGGTGATATAGTTCTGTGGTAGAGCACTTGCCTTATGTGCTAAAAGCAGCACCACAAAAGAGAGAGAGGGGGAGAGAGATTTTTAAATTTTCTTTGAGATTAAAATAGTACTAAAACTTTGAGTGTAGGAGTGATGCTCAGTGATAGAGTATGCCTGTGGCCCTCCAACCCCAGCATCAGAAAAAAAACACATAAATTGAAACTTTGTGACTAAGTTTAGAATTATTTTAGACATATACACTGCTAAATTTATCTTTAGCTAAGAATGTATTCCACAAATATGTGGAATACAGACACATTGTGTCTCAGACACCGTGCTGAGAGTTACAGATGAGGTCAAGAAGTAAACAGAGAGCCAGGATCTTGATATCGGTAAAATCCTCCAATGTTATTGAGGTTTCTTGTTTTAGTTCTATTCATTTATTTAACTGTATACTTAGTTCTGTGCGATGTTGTCATATAGGTAGGTTTGTGTGTCTCCTACCAATTCCTTTATTCCAGGGTTCCCATGCTTAACCTTCCTAACTGCCCACTGAATGTAGGGCACTACCCTACCAACTGGCAAACCCACCCCCTTCTCCATTTCTTATTTCCTCCTCTCATGGATTGGGTCATGCAGGGAGGGTGCAGCCTTCTGAGACTGGCTTGTTCCACTCAACATAATCCCCTTGAGAGTCAGCCACATTGTTACATGTGTCAATAATTCTCTCCTTTCAATGGCTGGAAAGATTGGCGTAGTCTTAATGTGCCAGAATTTGCTTACCCATTCACCCAGTGATGAATATTACGTACAGGCTCAGGATAAATAGCTCTTTATTTTTCTAGAGTAGATGCCAAGTGTCAATTACTGTTTCCTGTGGTAGACGCATGTTTAGTTTTTGAGATTGCCAATCTGATTCCAGGAGTAGCTGTACCATTTTACGTTCCCACCAGTGTTGTGAGGGGAATCTAGTTTCTCCACCTCCTTGTTAGTATTTGATGTCACTAGTTTTTATTTTAGCTATTCTGGGGCCGGTAGTGGCATTTCACTGTACTTTAATTTGCAGTTCCTTAATAGCTCATGTGTTTAGATATGTGTTCATCTGACATTTCTGTATCCTTTTTAGTCAAATGTATGTTCAAATGTCTTACCCATTGGAATTAAATTATTTTTATTAATATTTGGTATATGTGGTACTATGGATCAAGCCCAGGGATGCTCTACTACTGAACTATATCCCTAGCCCCATTTTTTTCATTTTGAGATAGGTCTTGCAAGTTGCCCAGGCTAGCCTCAAACTTGAAATCCTCCTGCTTCAGCTTCTTGGATAGCTGGGATTATAGGCATATGCACTATGTTTAGCCCTAATTCAATTAGTTTTTTCTTTAATTTTTGAGCATTCTTTACATACTCTAAATACTACCCATTGGTTAGATACACAGTTAGCAAGTATAGTATGTTCTCTCAATCTATAGCTTTTCTTTTCTTTTTTAGGTTATTTTGTTTATTGGTACACTTTAGGTGGAATTTATGATCATGTTCATCATTAAGAATTTGCATTGGGGGGCCGGAGATTTAGCTCCGTGGTTCCAGCGCCTGCCTCGCAAGCTCAAGGTCCTGAGTTCGATACCGGAAACCACATACGATGCTGGGCGTGGTGACTCACACCCACCAGCAATCAATACCACATACCACAGTGCCAGGCGTGGTGGCTCACGCTTGTAATCCCAGCACTTGGGAGGCAGAGACTGGAGGATTGCTGAGTTCGAGGCTTGTCTGGGCTCCATTGTGAGCTCAGGGCCAGCCTGAACTACAAAGCGAGACCCTGTCTCAAAAAAAAAAAAAAAAAAAAAAAAATTTGCACTGGAGGCAGGGGAGGGAAAGAAGGAAAAGAAAAAATGAAGATAAGAAGGAAAAAACAAGGCTTATGTATGGAGGGGGAGGTTACAGAAATGAGAAAAATAAGAATCAAGTTATATCTTTTCATTTTAAGAAAATTTTTTTGTAGAAAAAAGTTTCTAACTCTGTTGAAGCCCAGTTTATCAGTTTTTGTATTTACAAATCATGCTTTTGGGGTCAAGTCTAACAATTCTTTACTTGAACACTTTCTCTTACTTTTTTTTTTTTAACAGTTTGATGGTAAGTTTTATGACCATCACCCATCTTGAGTTAATTTGAAGTTATTTTAACTGAAATAAAACCATGGTCTCTGTCTTTCATTCACAGTATTCTTAAACTATTGATAAAGTGATAATAAAGTCAATAAATAGTTTGGCTTTTCGTGAGGAGTTGCTGAATTTGGTGAACTACTAAAAGTAATTTAAAGTAATTTAATATAATAATTCAGTGAATTTGATACCCTCATTTAATATTTCTTCAGTTACTGAGTGTCTTTAAAAATTCTTTTACTTCATTTGCACTGGTAACCTCCCTAGACCTTGACCTTTAGATTTTGTGCATGTGAAAACAGTCCTGAGGACTGTTAAGTGTTTTCTGGCATCCTGGTAGATTAATACTGGTCAAAGATTAGTCTGGCTGCATTCCACCTACATTTAGGAAGTTTATCTGAGATCTCACTTGCTATCCTGCACTTGGAATTGTCACATAAGATCGTGAAGTTCACAAAGAGACTTACAGAGAACTGTGTTTGGTGCACACACTGAATAAAGTTTAGCAGTTATTCATAAAGCATCAATACTTTATGAAGGTGGTTGGAAAGTGATATTTTTATAATAAGATACACATGATTCTATGTATTAGGCATAGATCGCAAAATTCAAATAGTTTATAATAATTAACAAAAAAAGGAAACTTCAGATAAACTTCTATACTGTCAGGTTCCATTCACAAGTTTGCAGGCTCAAGCAAACCGGGAAAAAAATGCCTCTGTATCGAACATGTAAAGGCCTTTTCTTCTTTTCATTATTCCCTAAGCAATACGATGTAACAACTATGTACACAGTATTTACATCATATTAGGTATGGGAAGTCATCAAGAGATCATTCAAAGTGCATGGGTATGTAGTTAGGTTAGATGCAAGTTCCGTACCTTGTACGTAAAGGACCTGAGCATCTGCAGACTTTTGTTTCCATGGGGGGTCCAGAACCAGTCTCCCCTTGAATCCTGAGGACAACACTTGTCTTTGTAATTAATGGAGACCCCTTGGGCCACAGGTATGGAGTCTACTCTCCTCCGTCAAGAGGCCTGTTATAAAAACACCCAAGAAGAGCACTGTTCGTTCACTTCTCTTCATCAAACCTCTCCATTTTTTTTTTTTGAGACAGGGTCTTGCTTTGTAGCTCAGGCTGGCCCTCAGCCCACTGTGTAGCCCAGACAAGCCTCAAACTCAGCAATCCTCCTGCCTCTGCCTCCCGAGTGCTGAGATGACAGGCGTGAGCCACCATGCCTGGCACTGTGGTATGTGGTATTGATTGCTGGTGGGCATGAGTCACCACGCCCAGCATTGTATGTGGTTACCAGGATCGAACTCAGGACCTTGCACTTGTGAGGCAGGCGCCAGAACCACTGAGCTAAATCTCTGGCCCCTCGCCATTTTTTTTTTTGTTTGTTTCCTTCTAGGCTAGACAGACCTCTTGCTTAGATGTGCAGAAGCTTTCAGAACCTCCCAACATCCAGTGCACCCTTCCTCAGACACTACGTGTTCATTCTCCTCTAGTCTTGATGGCTGAAGGGTACAGCTTCCCGGATGGCCTGGCAAAAGCAGCTTGCCATGTGCCAACCTCAAAGCAGCCACATCCTAACCAAAGGGGTCAGTTCTTTCCCCTAGCTTGCTTTTTAGTGTTTTATCCTTTCATTTAAAACCAAAATCGCTAAATACAAAGCAAAAAGTAATTTATAGTTTCCACAACGGACATTTTCAGTGAAGATTCCTTTAGCCAGTGTGCACATTTTTAAAGAAAGCTTAATTGAGAAAGAATTACATTTATCACAATAAAAGTATCCCTTAATACCTGTTGTCTTCATTTTGTTATCCACTTGGCCCCTAGGTATTTGTGATCCTGTTGTTTGGCTTTTTATATATAAAAGGGTCCATTTGGATCTTTTTTTTGGTTTTCTCCAATGCTGGGGATGGGACCAGGGCCTATATTTACAGGTGCTCTACAACTGAGCTACAGCCCAGCCCTATATATTTCTTAAGTTTATAACCTTTTAGCCTTTTTTTGGAGAAGTTTATAACCTGTTTTTCATTTAGAAGAAATGTTATTGTGACAAAGCAGAAAGAAAAATAAGTACAATGGAATTAGACCAAAGTAGAATGTGAAAATCAATTTTAAAAAGTTTTACTACTACATTTGTAGTACATAATGATTCCATTCATGTTGCGGAGTTTGTACATTTACATGACCCATAAAAAATGAACAGTTATCAAAAATGTTTTTACTTCTCCTTCCTCTTTCTCTCCCCGTTTTTAATGTGTGACAGATAGAGCATACTAGCTACTTACGTAAATTTAAAGAGTCAGGTTTCAAGAAGTAGTGAATAATAGAAGCAAAACTGGCTTTTCCTATGGGGCAGGGGGGTTTCCTCCCTCTACCACACAATTATTTCTATGTCCATATATAGACTTATTTGCACTGTTATTAGTCATCTCTAGTTAAAAAGGTAAAATCGCACAAAGACAGTGAAAGGAGCAGAACCCCCCCCATAGGACCAGATCATGTCCCAAAGCTTTAATTCTCTATTCAAAGAAGAGTCAGTAATCACTTATACCAAAGTCTTTATAGTAACTACATGCTTCCTCTGATATCACTCCACCAATCAGGAGCCATGTTCTGTACCTTAGAACCCCTGTCTGGCCCAAAATACAACCCCACCCTGTATCCTGTTCCCCATCAGTCATCTCATGAGAGGAGTCTGGGACAATCAGAATGTGTAATTTGATTGTTTTTGCTTCACACTTTGTCTTTTTCTTGGTATGGCATTTAAACATTTTATTTAGTGATATAGATGATAACTGAGGGTTTTATGATCATGGAATTTTAAGTTGGAACTTAATTAGTAATAGCCATAATATAGGTAGACCATATAGCAATCTAATTTCAGATTTTCATCACTACATTGGAGGTAAAGATTTTTAAATTTGAGGTACTCTGTTGGCCCTGAACTGGCATGATTGTCCCCACAAGAGACATTTATAAGAGTATGTTTTAGAATCTGTATGGAAAGCATGCCTTCCATAATTATGGCCTTAATGTTCTTATGATAATTTTCCATTTTAGAAATTAAGCAATCAACATTCCCTTTAACTTGAGAGACAATAATTAAGTAGCAACCATTGTCTCTCTTATAACATGTATGTGCCATTTATATTTTTACAAATTATTTTTCCTGTTTTAGACTTCACTGAAGAAACATGTTGGAGATTCATCACTTCTCTAAAATATCACCGTTCACAATTTGGAGTTGTCAGCCTTTGGAGAAGACACATTTTGGAAATCAAAATGAATGCTTTCTATGAAGTTTTAGATCAGTTGTATAAGAAGGTACTTCTTGGACATGTGCTTGAAAGCGACAGCCACAAGTACATCTTTTATCTCAACCCAGCACTTTCAGATCAAGAGTGCGCTACAGCCCTCTCTTCAGGCTGGCTAGACATGGATGGAGTGCAGGATGGGCACCAGCCACCCCCCGTGCAGGTGCCTGCTATTCCTGGAGCAGGGCTGTGTGTGAAGAGAAACTCTCGGACAAGTGGTGCCCAGGAGATGAAGCTCCTCCAGTTAACCGTGATCCAGGTGATGATATCCAGGACAGTGTCTGAGGAAACTGAGCTCCATGCACGGGAGCAGTACAGACATATAACTACCATACTGTTACAGTCAGCTGAGGTCGATTCTAAATTGGTAATCCATTTTCCTTTTCTAAGATGTAGATTGTGTGAAGTAAGAGTTCTAAAACATTTAACCGTAGTGATTAAATGTATTTGTTTTTCCTATAGATTTACATGATCCAAAATTCAGATAAATTGTTGTCTCATATGGCTGCAAAGTGTCTGGCATTACTTCTCTATTTCCAGCTGAAAGAAAAGGTAGGATGAGTGATCAAATTGTATTAGTGTTTCTCTTCTGGTGTCTTTAAAGTTGCTCATTGACATTTGATTTTGCACCTTTAGATACAGACATTCCTCCTGTTCAGTGACTGGTTATGGTCATGTGACTGCAGCTGGGTCATTAATTGGGTTAGTCACTAAAGGAGGAATTATATATATTATGTACATTACAATGTTCAGAACAAAGAAATAGTTAAAGGAAACTCCAAATTGATGACTTTGATTTGATTTATAAAACTCTTAAAGACAGTACTGTAATGTATAATAGAACATAAAGTGACAGTACTATAACATATTGTACAATTACCAAAAATTATGATATTGTATGAACAAGTATACTGTACAAAAAAAGACATTAAGACTCTATCAAGATGTACAGAACTATAAGAGATGGGTGCTAATTGGAATAGCTATTAAATGTTAGGTTGTTAAGGAGTATCTGTGTTTTTATAATAAAATGTTTACTCACAATAATAATGTGTAAATCTATAAAACCATAAGAATGAAATAATATGACAGTTGCTTGTATGAAGAATTAGATGTTAAATTTATTGTAAGTCATAATAATCAGATTTCTAACATAAGAGGGCAGTTTCAGGTTACAACTTTATTTGTATTCTCACATCAATAGTATACCCCAGAAAAGGTTTAGGAATTTGCACTTGAAATCAAGCCCATTTTCACATGTTTGATATAAATAAATTCCATGAGTGGTCCTTAGCATAACAAAAAATGATATGAACAAGTTCAAAATCAGATTATATTTTTACCTCTTAGAAAAGTAATAAACAAATGTGAGCATTTACTGACTTTTTCTGTTATAATCAATTCTTTCTCCCTTAACCCTTTTCTGAATTTATATATTTATTATGGAATACCTGGGAAATAGAGCAAAGTATAAAGAACAAAATAAAAATTATACTTCATTATACCATCTATAAATAACACTGCTAATATTTTCATGCCTCCTTTTTTATTTTTATGACATATTGAATTTCTTTTTTTTTTAATTTTTTTTTTTTTCCTTTTTGAGACAGGGTCTCACTTTGTAGTTCAGGCTGGCTCTGAGCTCACTATGTAGTCCAGGCAAGCCTCAAACTCAGCAATCCTCCTGCCTCTGCCTCCTGAGTGCTAGGATTACAGGCGTGAGCCACCACGCCCAGCACTGTGGTATGTAGTATTGATAGCTGGTGGGCGTGAGTCTCCATGCCCAGCATTGTATTTGGTTACCGGGGATTGAACTCAGGACCTTGCGCTTGTGAGGCAGGCGCCGGAACCACTGAGCTAACCCTCCGGCCCATATTGAGTTTCTTAATTTAAAGAGTATTAGGATATTTCTTTCTGTTCCTTCTTATTGTACCAAGTTTTATCATGCATTTTAAAGGAAACAAAGAGACAATGTTGTGTACTGTATTGTATATGATAGACAGTTTGTAACTGTATAGGGAATACTGTTTTAAACAATTTTTTTTTTTGAGACAGGGTCTTGCTTTGTAGTTCAGGCTGGACCTCAGATCACTATGTAGCCCAGGCAAGCCTCGAACTCAGCAATCCTCCAGTCTCTGCCTCCCGAGTGCTGGGATGACAGGCGTGAGCCACCACGCCTGGCAAAAATTTTTTTTTTAATTTTATTAGTATTGCTTTTACATAACAGTTGCATCACTGGGGGGGAGTTGGCACATGCATGTAACACATTTAATTCTTTTTTACTATCTTTTTTTATTTTCCTACTTGTAGATGTCATTAAGCAGTTCCTGGATTGTTTTTTGCCAAAAAAACCTTTCTGAATACTCTGAGAGTAATGAAGTAATACATTGCCTCTGGATCCTTACAGCTGTAATAAAAGAAATCTTTAAGGACACATGTTCAGAAAAAACAGGTATGAATACATTGTCCCATAAACGACTGTCATCTTGCTCCCAGGAATATTATATTTATAATAAAGAATAACATTTACATTAGATTTCTCTTGAAATATGAAAAACTAAAGAATTTCCCCCTATACTTTTTAATAGAAAGTAACGTCTTATAAAAGAAAAAAATTATATGGAAAAATTAAAATTTTCATTATTATATATTCCTTGCTCAGTCTGATGCTATTTATATTGACAAAATGAATGTTAAGTATAGTTATTAGTTATAATTTGTGTATCATTACTTGTTCTTACTGGAGTTAATACTTTAAATATGTTTTCAACCTATGTTTATAAATGCATTTATAAAAATTGAATTGTGAAATTGTATTTTAAGAAGCCTTTGTTTTTTCCTGTTGCTTATCATTATATTTCCATTATTGCAGAAAGTCTAAAGCAGCTTCTGGCTACTTTTGACACTACTTTTGAAGTGTTCTACAATTCCTTATTTTCCCAGCATTTTGAAAACTGCCAGGATCCTTCTAAGATAATAAACACCCTAATGAATTTCCTGGACTTACTTGAACTTCTCATAGCCTCCAGAATTTACATGAAGTTACATTTCAGGAGCCAGAGGGTTTTCTTTTTGAAACCTTCTTGTGTGCTAGACATTCTTACCTGGCCTATTCAGGCCTTTGTCAAAAGGAAGTTGATGGTATTTATTAAAAAGTGCCTTCTGTGTAAGGTGGGTGAAGACCTGTGTCGTGTATCTGTGCCATCCTTAATGTCATCAGACCACCATTTAGATGTGGACATGTTGGCGTTAGCTAAGGCCATCTTGGAAACTATGAATCTGGGCTTGTTGAAGATCTGGTCTGTGCATGGAAAACAGCCTCACTTTGGAGGCCATGAAGTTCAGCCTGGATGTAAAGATACCACTGGTCCGGATCATGTGCTCCTTAGAGCTGCCAGCCTAGTTATAATGAAGTCCTTAGAAATCAAGTTTCAAAGTTCCACCTCTGTAAATGAAATGAAAGGTAACTCTCCAAACTCCTTTTTATGTGAAGTAATGTATTAATTCATAATTATCAAATCTCAGGATTAGTATAAATTCCACTAATTCGAGCTATATCTTCTCCTGGTTATAATTTATTTAAAATATCCCCCAGCAAAGAGAGAGAAGTGAAATTGCCATGAAAATTTGTGGGCTACAGTCCCTGTATGTAGCACAATAAATGACTTAGGTTTAAAAATAAGTCCCAGATGAGTTATTTCAAAGTGGGAATTGGTATCAATTTTTTCTTTCATGTTAGTGGTGTATCTACTACTTATATAGATTGTTGATAATTATAAATTGAGTTAAATATGTGAGAAGATATAGCATATTTAACTCAAAAGTTCAGAGAATGCCTTATAAAGTATCATATTCAGAATAAATATTGAGGAAGAAAGTCCTTTTGTTTCTAAAATAAATAGTAAAGTCTTAGACAAACAGCATACACTTTCCATGAAAAATCTGAAACGTGAGCACCAGCTTGCCTGAATTGCTCTGGATATCCTTGAGTTTTTCCTAATTATTTATTAGTTGTTCTCTGCAAATACAATTTACAACACTAGGTGGCATCCGTTATATAATTTGGAGTTTTAAATTGTTGTCAAAACTCCCTAGAATCTTTTGATTTTTTTTTTTTTTTTTTTTTTTGCTTACTAGTAATACTTTCTTACAATGCTTTAACAAAATGCTTTTTGTCAGAGACAAAATTTTTTTGTTTGGTTGTATCGTTGTCTTTTGTAATAGACAGTTGTAGCCAGTGAACAAATCTCTGTTTTTGGCTCATTTATTGATAGGCTTCTAATAAGAAATCTAATAACCTTTGCTTCTCAGGGTTATAGGTAATTTGACAAATATGGTAAAGAAATGCTCTGCACATTTCAAATGAATACTATTTATTAAGTCACTTTTTCTGAACCTCAGTTTCTTCATTTACAAAATGGAGATAATCTGGAACTCACAGGACTTTTTGAAAGTGTGACTTATGATAATATACTTTGAGGTACTTTAGATACTTGAAATGTTAACATACTTATAAACTGTGGCCTATACTTTGAAATTTGCATTTTTCAAAGTTGACTTACAGAGGTTCATGTCTGAGTTACTGACCTTCTTAAGGCCCCATCTTCAGCCCTCTCTGCACTTACACAACCCCTGTGAATGGCTGTCTAAAGTCTTCATAGAACAAGATGATGATATGCTGGAGGCTGCCAAAGCATCACTGAGCATTTACCTAAAGCTCGCCAGGTTAGTGTACTTAGAGTAATTGTTGAGCTTTCTGCAAGCGAGAAGAATAAGAAAAATTTCAGGAAATGTGCCAAGCACACTATTTACTTTCCATCATTGGGGGGGAACTCTTGTGGTTTACTCCTAAGTTCCAGTTCCTTTCTTTAACCCTGCTGTACATAAAAACAGGATTACACTTAAATTATGAATATTTGGCTGGCTGGCAGATCAGGGGTAGTAGAAGTAGACAGGGATCTGACAACTCACATTCCTGTTTATCCTCCACCTGTTTTGCCTGTGACTGGGGGGTAAGCTAGTATGTTTCTCTGAATCTCAACTGATGTTTGAGACCATTTTTCATCTCTAAGACTCACTTTT
Source organism: Thryonomys swinderianus (assembly GCA_004025085.1). NCBI lineage: Eukaryota > Metazoa > Chordata > Mammalia > Rodentia > Thryonomyidae > Thryonomys > Thryonomys swinderianus. The sequence goes on from PVIC010010444.1 coordinate 26,069, forward strand.
CTCTGTCAAGTTTCTCTGAGATGACTTTTGTTTTTGTAGAAGTGAGTACAAACTTACAAATAATCAAATTAGCTGTTCTAAATTTTCCTTTCATTATACAGCTGCATTTGGGCTAATGCCGTCTCAAGGCATGTATCTGAAATTGGTTACGAAGTTGTGTTACCAATGACATTTATGCAGGTTCTGTTTCTGCTTTATTAAAACAGCTGTACTTGCAGCGGTATCTTCTGTGGCAAATATCTATAATTGCTTATGAAGTTAATAACTAGTGACCTTTTCCACTATTCTGCTTTGCTTTGTTAAAACCCTCAAGTATTTGCTTTATTTCCATTTCTCCCTTGGCCTGAGAGTAAGGGATTTCTTACTAATGATCAGCAGCGGCAGCACTGCATTGCCAGCACTTCCTGTGTTAGGACACTCTGGCAGTGGCTGCTCTCAGCCTGTGAGTATTTGGGGCCAGTTTTAAAAAGGGTCTAGTCAAGAACACAAAACTCCTATGTATTATTTGAATTAAGCTCAAAAACAGTGAAAGAGAAATTGGGCTGAAAAGGTACATGCCTGCATGAGTGTCTTCATTGTACTCAAAGTTGACTTCTTAGTTCCCAGGGAAAAGAGCACCTCCAAATTAAATTTGATTTATGTGAGAATTTCTCACTTTCTTTTGTTCAGTGTGTCTGGACAGGTATATGTTTGCAGCCTATATGCTTATTTTTAAAATGTATCAGTTAAAAAATTTTTGGTTGTAAATGATGGAAACTAATGTAGACTAAGCAGAAAAAAATTACTGGCTCATGATTGGAAGTTCTATGGGATCAAGTTGGCATCAGGTATAACCATGTATAGGGATTCAAATCATGCCATCAACTATTTCTCTTTTACACTATCTCACAACTCTGAATTTATTCTCAGAGGTGGTCACCAGCAATTCCAGGCTTACGTGAGTCTTATAGTTATGATACTTCATAGTGCAAATAAAAGTCCCAGGAGAGATGTGATTAGCCCTTTTGGGTCCTGGGTTCTTGTGAGAACCAGTCATTATGACCAGGACCATGAGGTGCTGATTGGTTGGTCCAGGTCAGATGCCCAGCTCAACTGATGGGTTAAGGAAAGAGGTGTAGGCTCCAGTTCCTCCACTCCTTGCCATATAGTTAACTGCCCATGAAAATGACGGGCTCTGATGTCAGAAGAAAGGGCACCAGAAGACTTATTTTAGACAAAATTTACAATGCTAAAGTCAGTAGGCTTCATTTTATTCAGTCAAATTTATTTAGAGTTGTGGGGAATGTTTTTTTTCTTATTTTAAAGCAATACATAGATTAAAAAGTAATCAGTAAATCTATGGTTTGTGAATTATGTCTGTTAAAACTGTTGCAGAAAGTCATTAATCTGGGTTCTCCATTATTTTCATTTTTTAGAGAATATGAAACTACTCAAAGTTTGACCCAAGAAAAAGAAATGTGGATCTGTCACACACATGAAAATGGCTACAATCCTCACTGTATATTCATATTTTTCTTAAAAAATATAGGATTTGATGCTACAGTTCTTCTTGACTTTTTGATTTCATCAGAGACTTGTTTTCTTGAATATTTTGTTAGGTATTTAAAGTTACTAGAAAAAGACTGGGATGATTTTTTCACCATTTGCAAGTTCTTTGATACAACTGAATTTAAATGTGGCATAAAGACTTGTGATTGTGTCTCCTCGCTTGTCCAAGATAGAAGCAGCAACCAAACCTCACCTAATGGCTTGTCTGCTCCAGATAGTCACACACATGCTTCCATGTGCATTCCCCGGGCTCCTGGTGATTCTTCTGAGCCTCTGAAGCAGGTTGTGACATCCATTGAGACCCGCACCATGTGGGATCATAGTCTGTCTTCTCAGGCTTCTCACGGTCTGGTAGATTATGACAGCTCTGATGATTCTGAACCAGAATCCACATCTCATTGCTTAGCATACAGCCAACAGACAGCTTTTCACCAGGAAGCAAGCAAGAACATTCAAAAGCCAGCTGAGACAAGTAGGGATGAAGAACTTAGCCGAGGGCCTCAGTCAAAGCCTCTGGTTCCAGAAGAATCCACTGATTCTTTCTCCGTTGACTGTGAAGTAGCCCCAAGTAATGTCGTCTCTGAAAAAGGACTATTTCACAGAGTAGTCAAGTGCTTTGAAGAGCTACAAGGTGCCATTTACCGTTTGCAAAAGAAAAATCTCTTCCCATATAACCCAACTGCACTTTTAAAGTTGTTGAAACGTATAGAAGCAATATATAATAAAACTGTCAGCCTGTTGTGAAATGTGGCATTTTATTCCAGGAATTGGTTTTCTTTAACGTCAATCATGTATTAATGAGATAATAGTTTTAAAAAGAAAAACACTGCAAAAAGGTTTTCTAAAAAAGTCTTCCTTTACCTTGCTTACTAGAAGCATCACATTGCCTAAAAGACATCAAATGACAAGTCACTTGATACAGTTTTATGTTACTTGTGAATCACGGTAGTTCAAATTGTATCAGATTCCTACAGCTGCCATAACAGATTACCTTTCGTTCAAAACTGAAATTTATTTTCTAATGGTTCTGGGAGATAGAAGTGTAAAATCCATGTGGCAGCAGGGCCAGATTTCTCTCAAGGTCATAGAGAAGAGCCTTTTCCTGCTGTGGGTGCTTGGCAGCAGTGCTGGGCATCACTTGCCTGTAGCTGCTTTACCCTATTCTGTTCCCCACATGGCATCCTCCCTGTGGGCATGCCTGTGTCCATGTTCTGTCTTTGTACAGGCACCAGTCATGACTTTCAGACTCCTAATCTAGCCTGACCTCATCTTAACTTGATCATATCTACAAAGACCTCATTTCCTAATATGATACCACTCACAGGTCTAGTTGGACGTGAATTTCAGGAAGACACTAAGGCACCGTAATTATTATTTCCCTCTGGAGTATTTACTTGTAAAGTGACAGGTGGAAAAAATTTTAGGAAAGGTGATTTGCTCTATAAACATCCTAATATACTCTGTGAACATAATTTTTTAAAAAGTTTAGTTGGCGCCAGGGATTTAGCTCAAATGGTACCATGCCTATCTTGGAAGCACAAGAGCCAGAGTTCGATCCCCAGTGCTGCCAAAAAACAACAATAACAACAACAAACAACTTCAGTTGGCATAGAATATTTGTACTTCTTGGGGTATAATATTATAATTTGATATGTGCTATAATATTTAATAACCAAATCAGAGCAATTAACATGTCCAGGTCTTCAAATATTATCAGTTTTCTGCACTGGGAACCTTCAAACTCTTGTCAAGTAATTTTAAAGTATATGTATTGTTGTAAAACATAGTTATCATAGTATGCATTAGATCTAATTTCCTACCTGAGTGTATTTCGGTACCTGTTATCATACTCCGTCCTTCCCTTTCTCCTACCCTTCCTAGGTTCTAGTGACTTGTATTTTACAATATTTGTATGTAGTCAACTTTTTGAGCTCCCATGAAAGCATGAGAATAAATGACGTATCTTTCCATTCCTGGCTCACTTCATGTAACACACTGTCCTCTGGTTCTGTATATGTTGTTACAAGGGACAGAATTTTCATGGGACAGTATTCCATTATGTATATATTCAGTAGCACATTTCTTTTATGCATTCTTCCATCAGTGGATGTCTTGATTGATTCCACTTCTTGGAAATCATTTCTTGACTAGTATGCATAGGACTGCAAATAAATAGGAACATGTAGATATCTCTTTGATACTGAGGCAGTTTCCTTTGGATATATACCTAATGGTAGGATTAATGGGTCATCTAGTAGTTCTGTTAATAGTTTTTGGAGAACCTCCACTTTATTATGTTCTATAATAGCTTTACTAATAATTTACATTCCTACCAACAATACAAGAGATCTTTTTCCACACTTTCTCCAGCCTTTGTTAACTTTTGGCTTCTTTGGTAATAGCCATTCTAAGGGGAGTTACATGTTACATCACTATGATTTTTTATGCATTTCTTTTATGACCAGTAATGTTGAACATTGTTTCATAATAGTTGTTGGCCATCTGCAGGTCTTTTACCTATTTTTTAACTGGATTATTTGAGATTTTTTGCAACTGAATTCCTTGTGTGTTCTGAATATCAATCTTGTCAGATATATATGTGCAATTATTTTTCCCCGTTCTGTAGCTTATCTCATCACTCTCTTAGCTGTTCCTTTGTTGTATAGAAGCTTCTCAGTCTGAAGTAATTCCTTTTACCTATTTTTTCTTTTTGTTACCCATGCTTTAAGGGTCTTATTCAGCTTATCTTTGCCAATACAAATTTTTTGAAGTATTTTCTATGTTTGCTTATAGTAGTTGTATGGTTTCAAGTTTTACATTTAGGTCTGTGATCAATTTTGAGTTTATTTTTTCCCCCCAACTTCAGTACTGGGGATTGAACTCAGAACCTTGTGCTTATCAGGCAGGTGTGGTGCCACTGAGCTACATCCCAGCCCTCACTTGATTTTTATATATGGTGAGAGAGAGATGGGATCTAATTTCATTAATCTAAATATGTATGTCCAGTTTTCCTAATACTGTATGTGAAAACTGACCTTTTCTCAAGTAACTATTCTTGATGCCTTTGTCAATAATCAGTTGGCTATACATATGTAAATTAACTTTCAGATTTGTTATTCAGTTCCATTGGTTTGTGTGCTGATTTTTATGAAAGTGCCATGCTGTTTTGATTACTGTAGCTTTATAGAATGTTTTGAAGTCAGGTGTCATGTTTTGAAGTCAGTGCCTCCAGCATTTGAATATTATTCTCATTTAAAATTGCAGTGAGGCTGAGCGTTGTGACACATGCCTGTAATCCCAGCACTCAGGAGGCTGAAGCAGGAGGATTGCTGTGATTTTGAGGCCAGCCTAGACTACATAGTGAATTCAAGCCCAGCCTGAATTACATAGCAAGATCTTTTCTCAGAAAACCAAACCAAACCAAACAAACAAACAAATTGCAATGCAGTGCTGGGCCTGGAATTACAGTTATTTCAGCGGCTAAGACCGAAGGATGGTACGTTAGAAGCCAATGTAGGGAGCATGGCGAGACCTTTCCTCAAAAAAAGAAAACAGTTGGGTTATGAGGCTATCAATAATTGTTTTGTCTTTTTGAGAGAAATAAGTAAAATTTTATTTACTTTTTAATATGTTTATTAGATTCATATACTACGAGTAGAACTGTATTTTGTGGATGAACCTGTCATTAATTTAAAATGACTTTAAAATATGTTGTAAATGACCCTTTTGTTCAGACATATAAGGAAGACTAAACCTACTAAAACATTATATATTTGTTTGAATATTTGATCATGTATGATGATGAAAACAGACTGTGTTAGGCACGATGGTACACATCTGTTATCCCAGTACTCTGGAAGGCTGTGACAGGAAAATCGGAAGTTAGAGCCCAACCTGGGTAATTTAGCAACTCAGCAAGATCCTGCCTCAAAATAAAAGCAGAAAAGGGCTGGAATGTAGTTCAGCATGAAGGCCCTGTTAACTGTCCGTGCTCACTGAACAGAGGTGCAAAAGTCAGAAAGTTTGGTAACACACTCAGTGAGGATATGCACTGAGTCAGTTTCTTCCATAATTTAATTTTATGTTGCCCAAACTGGCCTGTAATTCCTAAGCTCATGTAATCTTGATCTAGCTTCCCAAGGAACGGGGACTTATCTGTATGCACTTGTCTGTATTATAATTTTAAAAACAAAACCAAAGAATATATATTCATGGGCTGGAGGGTTAGCTCAGTGGTTCAGGCGCCTGCCTCGCAAGTGCAAGGTCCTGAGTTCAATCCCCGGTAACCACATACAATGCTGGGCATGGAGACTCATGCCCACCAGCAATCAATATCACATCCCACAGTGCCGGGCGTGGTGGCTCACGCCTGTCATCCCAGCAGTCGGGAGGCAGAGACAGGAGGATTGCTGAGTTCGAGGCTTGCCTGGGCTACATAGTGAGCTCAGAGCCAACCTGAACTACAAAGCGAGACCCTGTCTCAAAAACAAAAACAAAAAAAAGAATATATATTCAAGAATACTCAATTGTTTGTAAAAGCAAAAGACTAGAACTATCTGGTTAAGTCAGAATGTGTGCATTGGAATATTATGTACCTATGAAGAATTAGTCATATCCATGTTTGGAGATACAAAACACCTACAGGAAAGAGGCAGAGATAGAGACAGAAACCGAGAGAAACAGACTAGGCTCCCATTATTTTTAGGAAAACAATGGGGCAGGAGTAATACACGTGTATTTTTACAGTCATCCTTCACTACCCACAGGGAATATGTGGGAAGACCTTCCCACCACTAAGACCCATAGAAATTACTCCAATCCTTTATGAAAAGTGGTGTACTATTCACACCTTCCCTATAAATCCTCCCACATTATTTATACCTAATACAATGTTAGTGAGTAAATAATTGTATTGTTCAGGAAATAATGACCAGAACCCTCCAATATTCTACATGTTCAGTATGGACACAATTTTTGGAACATTTTCAACCTACATTTGGTTGAGCCCATGAGACAGAAGTCTGACTGTACATAAAATATGTCTGACTGCACATAAAATATATCTGAGAGAATGTGTAAGAGAGTTACAGCAGGGATGGGCTTGAGAGGCGAGTCTGGGGGAAAAGATTTGACTCCTATCAGTTTTATGCTCTTGTTTCTAGTTGGATAGTATCTTTCATGAAAATAACTTTTGGGGGAAAAAAACAGTGTGTTCATATTGTTAGATTATGACAGTGGTTGCCTCCATTTCTTTGTAAGGGAAATAAGAAACCATTAACCATGCTAGGTAAAATAGGGGGGAAATGGTATAATACGTATGCTGAATGCTGGCATTTCAGAATTCCTACATGTCCAACCGATACAGGAATATAAATTAGTTCATAGCATATGTGCAAGTGTGTGTATGAGTATGTGTGTGTGTAAACGTGCATACAGAAACACATGCACCCACACCAAGCCTACCGGTGTCAGAGACCCCAGGCATCTGCCTGTCCATTCAGAGCATCCAGGAGGGGTTTTCCAATTAAATTTAATAAAATCACAGGTAATAAGTAACACACATGCGCACACACACTTTTCACTTTTTTGTATCTCTCATGCTTTGAATTACTGAAGCACGTGGGTCAGAAGACAGCACTAGTGGCCCCAGAGGCTCCCTTGGGGTCCCCTTCCAGTCACTAACCCTAAAGGTAACTATCCTGATTAGAAACAACGTAGGTAACTTTGCCTGGTGTTTGCCTTTTATATGAATGGATTCTAAGTATTTTTCTGTTTATGGCTTGTTTGTTCTGCATCGCTTGAGGTGTTTTCTAACTTTTAAAATATCAAGCACCCACATTTCATCTATTATTAGTAACAAACTACTGTTGGCACTTTGATATTTTTCAGGCATACCCAGGGTGCTGGTGTCGTGTGATTGGTCCGTCAGTACATACAGACTTTAACAGGTTATTCAGGGCCTTGCCCGGTGGACCTAATGTGCTTCTCCAGGTTCTCCTGGGCTCTGTTACCTTCCCACTGCTCTTAGCAGCACAGCCTTTTGTCCCTACAAATGCCTGTGGCAAGCCTCACGCCAAGGGTGAGGCTGGGAAACCGTCCCCATTTGTTTGGGACCATTAGATTTTACACAGGCCCTGTTCTCTGCACTTTGTCCTTTCATGGAGGATTGCATTTGTCACATTATATTTGAATCATTAGTCAACAGTCTCCATTTGCCAAGCTCTTTTTACATTGTTTCTAGTGGCTAACAATCGTCACATCACAGGCACATCACAAATGTTCAGTACATGAGAAGAGATGCTCCCAGCCCCTGATAATCTCCCGGGGTAGACAGATGTGCAGGGAATTATACTGACGCTGCACTTCCTAGATGCCAACCTGTTTTAAGTGCTCTTCGAGTCCCCGTGGTACTATTGTGAGCCACTGTACAGATGAGGAGACAAAGCCACCTGCCCAAGATTGCCTAACTGGTAAAGTCGTGGAGCTGAGTTAATGCATGCAGGTAGTCTGCTTCTGACAGCCTCTCCCATGACTTATTTCCTATCGTCGCCATGGAAGGCAATGACTGTGTACTCCATAAACTGTCTCAGCTTTGGGGATGGTGGTGAGCGATGCAGTAAGTCCCAGAAAAACATTAAGTTCTGATTATACCAGTTGGAGTCATTGTGTTCTATAGGCAGAGGGGAACTGATGAAAAATGTAACTTGTGTAGCAGCATGCTGGCCAGATAGATAAGGAAAGAGATGGGCAAGATGGCTGGGAGAAATTCTCCAGAGCGAGTGTAACTGGAATAGCAAAGGGAGAGTCTGAGCCAAATGCTGTGTCTGGCTTCTTCCCCTCAAGACACCCCTACAGCCACAGTTAAGGGACTAAAATGAAGAGATCTAAAACACAAAAGGCCACAGAAAGAAACAGTGTGAAAAGATAGGTAGGTGATGAATTGATTTGGCAGACCCAAGAAAGGTGAATCCTAATCTAGCATGAGGAAAGCTGAGAAGTGGCCTGATTTACAAGGGGAATCCCCCTGAAGGCCCAGGGTTGGGATATCAAGCACCACACCGTATCGAGGTCCAGATGGTGGAAAGCCTTCCATTGAACTAAACCATTGTCCTTCCCCAACTTTGGCAGGTGCGAGAAAACCATTTCTGTGAGTAAAAAAGGATCTTCAGGTCTTCAGAGACATGCAGCTGAGAAATAAGAGAATTTGGATATTCATGTCCTGAATGCTGAAATCTATTCCTTCCCCTACCTTTTCCCAGAACACTTCTGACTTCGGCAGGAGCCTAGAGGAAACTTCCAGGTATCTAATTCCAAGAGAAAAGTTTTAAAGATGTTAACACTGGAGGCTCCATCCACCCAGTTATTCACACAACCCCGTTTTCATCACAAAGCCCACAGTTTCAAACCTCATGTGCGTAGGGCCTCTAAGTGACCCACTGCACAGAGCGAGTGTTTGGGGAGAGGCCAAAAAATACAAAACAGATTAACAAGAAGTAAGTATGTTCATCAACCAATAGACTCAAAAAGATGCTACATTAAAAAATTAAGTGGTGAGTTCCTTATAAATGAATAGTGTAGCAAAGATGAAAAACAATAGAAATGTGTAAAATGAAGTGGCAGAAAGCTAGACAACACAATGGGACAAAGAAATTGGAAAAATAGGGGCCAGAGATTTTGCTCAGTGGTTCCAGCACTTGCCTCACAAGCCCAAGGTCCTGACTTTGATCCCCCGTAACCACATACAATGCTGGGTGTGGTGACTCACGCCCACCAGCCATCAATACCACATACCACAGTGCTGGGTATGGTGGCTCACATCTGTAATCCCAGCACTCGGGAGGCAGAGACAGGAGGATTGCTGAGTTCCAGGCTTGCCTGGGCTACATAGTAGCTTGAACTACAAAGCGAGACCCTGTCTCAAGAAACAAACAAGCAAACAAACAAAAGAAATTGGAAAAATAGAATGGAAAAATGATAAAATATGTGGATCAGTTCCCAAGGTTCAATAATGAAATAAGAGATGTGCCAAAAAGAATGGAAAGGAACTGGAAAATAGAAAGTTCTAAAGAAAAATTTTTAGAACTGATTTTTTAGTCTGAACAGTTATACATTATAATTGAAAAACTAAACTAAATTTTTCAAAAAGAAGAAAGTCAGGTGCAATGGTACAGGCCTATAATCCCAGCATAAAGAGGAGGCTGAGGCAGGAAGATTGCAAGTTTGAGAACAGCCTGGATAATTTAGTGAGACCTTTTCTTGAACTTTAATTTAAAAAAAAGAACTGGGAAAGCCCAGTGGTTCAATCCCCAATGCCAAAATGATAAGAATATTTTGTGGGGAAGAAAAGGTCAGTGGTTCACAATAAGAGCCTGCCTAATCATTTAAGATGGTCAGGTTTAAAACAGGGTTTTCATAAAAAGTACTTTCTAGGAATGTATGGGCATGTCTATATTTTTTAAGTGCTTCAAACCTCCTGCCAGGCAGGATTCTCTCTCGAGTCCCAGGAGGTGAACAGACTGTTGAGTCCATTTGTGATTGTTAGTGACTGTTTTCTAAGTGAATTCTAAGGGCAGTTACTCCGAAGCATCTCTAAATCACTTGATAGTTTTGTTTTTCTGTAAAATGGAAATGAATAGTAAAGCCTACTTGTATAAAACAGAGTTCAATTTTTTTCTTTTAAACTTTTTTTCCCCTGGTTTTACTATTTTTCTCTACATTTTACTATTTTTCTCTACATTTACTATTTTCTCTACAATCTACCTCATTCAGTAGATTGATGACAAGTAAATGATTATTTTTATGGTCATGAAGTATTCCTTTTGGAATGTGGCAGTCAGCTTCTTGTGTATGGGTGTGGGGTTGCACTAGGGATGGGGCACAAGGTGTCCCGCACACTCTGCTGTTGAGCTACACCTCCAGTCCTTGGCATATGGCCTTTTTATTGTGTTTCACTTTTAATATGCACAATGAGTGATTTGATGATTGCATGGGTGGGAAGATGAACAATGTGATGATAACATGGTTGGTGAAACGAATGATGAACTAGAAAATAAAACTATTTTGAAAGCTCCCCTACATCAGTGAGTTTTATCACAAATTAATGATGGAATGAATCAGAGATCTATTTGGAAGTGATCGGGAACAGCTGTAGTCTCTGAAAAGTATATAGGGTAAAGAGTTTATGAATACACCTGAGATTGGGAATTTGGAAACAGATGAGGTACCTGTACTTCCTGGTACTGGCAAGCAGACGGCAGCCTCTAGGATTCCATGAGAGGCATTCCTTTTAACAGTACTGTAAAAAAAAATAAATAAGCAGTACTGTTTATCTTGTTTTTGTAATCATCGGCTGTGGAAGATGGCAACCGGCCTCCCCCAGAGAGTCAGCGTGTCATTCCAGCTATTGTAGGTCAGTGGTGATGTTTCCACTGTGGGAGGCTGGACTCACAGACCCAGCAGCATGCCACTGGGACTAGCGACAGGCACAGCAGATGCTCTTGGAAGCCTCACGCAACTGGTCCTGCCCCTCTGGCTGTACAGCGTGAGTCACAGACCTGCTGGTGGGGAAAAACACACCATGGCAGTATCTGGAGAAAAGGCCATGGGGATAATCCAAGGCTGGCTTTCAAGTTGCACAACTAACTCATTACTGTTAATCTATGCGTGCTTTGATGCAATTTTTTTTTTTTTGGCTGCTCCTCCTCTTCGCTCTTTCTCTTGTGTGCTCCAGGAAGGTGTCTGAACTCTGCCTCTGCATTTCTGATTCGATCTTCTCCAGAATCAGCTCACCCATGCCCTCCTGAGCAGGTTTCAAATCCGCTTTTCTACTCCTTTGCAATCTCCTTTCAGCCAGTCCTGTTCATATGTTAATTTGTATTCTGATTCCTTGTCTTTTTGTCTCAACCTGAGCTCGCCTTAATACTTTTTTATATTTCACAAAAGGACATTAAAACTTAAGGTTTAATAAGACATAATAATTAAGTGTCTCACTAATAAGGCAGATATGTTCTAATTTTTTGTGTATTCTAATAATAAAAATACTATCATTTTCTTAGGGCTTCATTTCACCAGATGTTGTGCTTAAGTATTAGAACTGCTATCTTATTTAACCTTCAGGACATCTTAAATAATGATTGTTCTCATTTTACTGATGAGGAAACTGGCATTTTAAAAGGTCAGTAAAAAGTTGGGGGTCACACATCCCCAAGTTAAGAGCATTGAAGAGTAAGGGTTTAAACTCGGGTCAGTCTGGCTCCAAAGACTGTTTTCCTAACTATTCCTTTATACTATCTCCCCTATAGATGGTTTTTGTGATTTTTATTTTAACCAAGTAATCAGAGAAGGAACATTCCCTCTTCTCTTGCTGGAGACACAGGGCGTGGCTTCCTTTGGTCCACCTTGTGTTTATCACTGTCCCTTCACTCAGCCTTGTCAAGTGAGGCCACGCAGACCCGGGCTTCCCAGCTTTTGGGATTATTCCCGAGCACCTCCCCCTCCCCAGTACAATGTCACCTGTGCTTGAGAGAGCTTGTGCAGTGGCATCTGGCTCCAAACTAACGGACCCAGGTTCAAACTCGGTGGAGCCACAAACTCTCTGGTTGGCTTGGCCGAGTGACCTCGGGCCTCCGAACCATTAGCGCCACCCTCGTCGCCAGGTCCCTGTACCCGCCTGGAGCGTACCCGATGGAGAGCGTACCAAGAAGGCCGCAGCCGTCCGGACGAGCTCATCCGCTGTGCGACCCTCGCCGCACCCCTCCCCCACCCTCCCCTCCCAGGATGCACCGCAGGCGGCGGCCTCGGTTCTTCGAAGAGCCCTTGGTCTGGACGCGGGAGGACGAAGGTGAGCGCTGAGGCGAGGACGAGGTGGAGGCCCAGCCTGCTCCTGCCTGCTCCAGAGGGCGTGGGGGACCCTGAGCCCTGTCACCACGCGGGCTGGGCCGGCCTCCCCTGTCCCTCCGCGGGGCACTGGTCCCAGCCTGCTGGCGGCAGGTCATGGCGCTGTCCACACAGCCCTGCTCTGCCCGCCGCCCTGTGGGCGGCGGTTACTCTGCCTCACGCTGTGGTGCCCATTGCTGCCGTCTCTGCCTTCCCCAGGGTTTTTGTGAAACAAATTGAAAGAAAGGTTTCTGACTCCTCTACCTCGTCTGGTCATCAACCCCCATCCATCCCCAAACGTGACCCCGGTTTCTGCTGAGCCCCGAAACGGAGCAGGAAGCCAGAAGGTCTCCGGAAGTGGGCTGTGACCTAGACTCGACCTTTGTGCCTCAGGCCTCAGAGAATCATCTAGTAGGCCTTAGTTTTCTGGAATGAAAAGCACTGTCCCAGTGCCGCGACTCTAAACGAAGAATAAAAACACCCTCTTTTATTCACTCTAAAATTCAAGAAAATTTATTGAGGGCCCAGGGTATCCCAAGGAGCTCCTAGATTTCTAGGTCCTGGGACTTAAAAGATGATCAAGGTATCTACTATTGTCTTGCTTATAGGCATAATTTGGTGACCCGTACCACTCCCTGATGTTTGCTGCTTACCCAAAGTTTTCTTTCGTCTCATCGGAAAATGTCTTGCGACTAGAAGTGATGGTCCCTGGGTTTAAGTGGTAGGCCCCTAGTTAGTCAATCCCACTACCAAAAGAGAAAAAACAATTTCTTTAAATCAACTGAAATAGGGGAAAAAATTATGTATGAAGTTGTAGGAAAAATACCCTACTGTGAATTTGCATTGTTATCTATTAATGGATCAGGAAATCAATTTAGTGGGTCCCAATAAACATTTTAAAAATTGAGCCTAGATTAGAATAGACAATAAAACAGATCATGAGTGTCATAGGTAAATATTGTTTTGTGAAAGTTTGGTTTAAAATATGTAGTTTAAGGTATCTACACACTGTAAACTGTATATTTTATATATATATATAAAATATGAAATGTATATTTATGGATTATACATATTTGGACCAGGATAAATATGTTACAAAGGCAGAAAGTGCCTTTGCGGTAGTAATAGTCTATCTGAAATACTGATTATTTACATGATGGAATTGTAGTAGAATCAAATGTTATTTTTGCCCTAATCAAGTCCATGTTTTACACTGACTTTACATAGTATTAAGATGGCATGTGTTTAGGTATCTGACCTATCACATCATATCTACTGTAAATAATTCCTGACATGTATGGTATGGAATGGCAGAATTGCTGCAGTATATGAGATCAGTCACTCTTCTGGTTGCTGATTATAGGAGCCATGAACCACGGTGATCATTATTACCATGAAAATATCCATAACTTGTAGATTACTTCCACTCTTGAGCTATGTGACCATACAAAAATCTTTGCTTTACATTGTTTCTCATGGACCCCAGTAAGGAAGATTAGCAGCAAGCTGAGGTTTTGGTCTGCTCCAGTTTTTATATTAGTTTTGAGAAAGCTTGAGAGCTCAATAACAGTATATTCTTGGGACTGAAGGAGTTTCTTTAATGATGATCCTATAATCTTTATTTCTGCTTTGCTAAAATATTTTTAATAATTGTTAACTGAATTTTAAAGTATTTAGTGTTTATATAGTGATTATTTTTGTTTTGTATTTTTATTGATCAATTGGTTAAGTTTGATTTTGAGAATTTAAATAATGAAAACTTTGGACTGTATTTCTAGGAGATAATTACCCTGTGTATTGTTTATTTTCTGTTTAATTTAGACGTTTAAATACAAATGGTTAGTATCTCATTTTGAACATGGGCTTTGCAGATAGTTTAATATGATCAAATGAACCATTTTTATTTTAGTCAGACTTGCTGATGACAAAAATGTTTTGATAGAAGCTCAGTAAATATATCAATGAATGAGCATTATAATTATACATTATACTATTATTAATGTGGTGCAGGCAAGCACACTATCATTGAACTGCATCCCTGTCCCCTTTTAAAATTCTATTTTGAGGTAGGGTCTCACTAAATTTCCAGGCTAGCCTCAAACTCTGATCTTCCTGCCTCAGCCTCTGAACTAGCTGTGATTACAGATGTCTGCCATGAGGCCCAGGCTTTTACAGGAATGGGATGAGAGGTGAGTCATTGCACCCTGTTATAAATTATTGAGCTAATCATGTGATGACACAGTAGTTTTTAATAAACTTAATGTATTTATTTGGCAAGAAATTATTTGGTGAGAAATTAAATTTTGACATGGTTTATCTGACTAGAAATTTAATTTTGACAGGGGCATTTCATGAAGTGATGAGGTTCTGGTCTGAAAAGAGGTAAGTGAATAGAAATCATTCTGTCCTAAAGAACACTTTCCAGCATCACTCCGTAGTGAAGGCCAGGTGACTTCTGAACTTCTATGTTGTAACTACTTCTGTTGTTAACAAGGCAGAAATTCTAGGCTTCTCATCCTTGGAAATGAGCCTTTGTTGGCTAATGTCTCGATACTTAGCCTAGCTTGTGTACTTCATGGGGCATTCCCTCCTGCTTTTTAAAAAATCTCATCAAAGAATCTAGAAGCTGAAGAGAGATACCCATTGTTGGTTGCCTCAGGCTTGGCAAGCAGTTCTCCTCTCAGGTCTTTGTTAGCAGGTGGCATAGTCAGGCATGGGATAGAAAGTGGAATGCAAGGAAATAAGGTATATCAAAATCTTCCTGAGATTAGGGACATCATCTTTATCTTTGTATTTCAAATTCTGACACAATATATGTTGGATGAATGATGGCCAAATGAATAATATGTATTTTGTTTTCTCATTGTCTTGTTCACACATGACATATTATTGGCACCCCAAATATTTGTCCAAACACTAATCATTCCCTTATTTTCTATTTCTTCCTACCTTTCTAAAACTATTGCAACTTTCATAAATCCATTCAGAGCACATGGGCATTTACTGAGATGCCTGGTGTAATGTTAGGTAAAGAGGTTACAGACATTGACCTCACCAAATTCTGCTTACAGACTGAGAAAATCACAGGATGGGTTATTCTGGGTGATGAAAACTTTATGTGCCTGTTTCTATTGCCTGTTTCCAGATTCCGTAGTCTTAGCTTCTCATCTAAAAGCTGTGGTTTGTTTTCATGCATGTAGAACATGAAATGGCAGAAGTCTCAGTCCGTCTCCTCAGTTGTGTTTGAGCATAAACATATACTCATAACACACACAGATGTTTCTCTCTCTGTAAAGATCGGTGAATGTTTTGCTCATCTGTGTAAGGTATGATTATGTCTGATTTTCTGGTTATGCAGTGTTTTTACTCTTGAGATATTTACTCCTGCAAAAGGTGATGTGCCTGGCCCATAGTATGTGCCCAGTAAGTAGTTGCAAAATGAGTTATTGAGTGAATACTGTGTTCAGAGACTTTATACATCCTTTACACTCAGGAATAAATTGAAGAAACTGGCAGGGTGGGTGGCTCACACTTGTAATCCTGGCACACGGGAGACTGAGGCAGGGGGATCATCATGAGTCTGAGGCCAGCCTGAACTACCTCGTGAGAGTCTGTCTCAAAAAAAAAAAAAACCTTCCCAAAATATAAAAAATAAAATAAATTGAAGGAACCAAGTCTAAATACATGAAATGAAGTCTCATACAAAGTAAAAGCCTATAAATTAAATATATTAATAAACCTTATTATAGCCATAATCATAGTTAACTTTCATATAGTGTTTACTATGTGCTAGGTGACATTTTAGGGGCTTTACTTATACTAACAGTGATTTTACAACTGTAAATTGTGCTATTACTCTTGTTTGGCAGTTGCAAAACCTGAGGGACTGAGAGATTCAGAATAACATCAACATTGTGAGCACCAAGTGGGACAGGGCTTAGCAACCAAATTTTCTGGAGGAAGCAAGTTAATCTATGTCCTTTCCTGTCACTCAAAGCCACATCTGTGCAAGGTCTATGTTTACACATGGCTGTGACCATCTGGCAGCCCTTGGTGCAGGTGCTAAACTTACAGGTCATTAAGAGACAGTTGTGTTGAAAGCTCATCACACGGCAGTGTGGTTTGCCTTGTATGGAACACTGTGCTCTCCCAGAGTGCCTGCCAGATTGACATTGAGTCTTTTCTGTCAGGTCCTCAGTATATGCTTCAGTCTTCTGAGGAAAAGTTTCCCTACTTCCCAATGAACTCAAAATGACCAGGTCAGTTTTTCCAGATGGCACAGGCCTATAATCCCAGCACTCAGGAGGCTATGGTAGGAGGGTTGTGAGTTTGAAGTCAGCCTGGGCCACAAAGTATGAGACCCTTCTCAACAAAACAAAACAAACTCACCATTGCTATGACAAGCAGTACTCTCTTCAGGCTTTGAAAAAGCTCAGTAAAACACTTGAAAAATAACCACCTATTGTGGTAGAGAGAAGGAAACACAATCATCTATCTGTAGATACATAAACTCTGTAGGCATTGAGGGCCGACTCAGTCCCAGGAATGGTTCAGTAGTGAATGGGGCAGAGAAATTCAGATCCTATAATCTATTTGGGGGTTTGGGTGAATTCTTATGAAAAAAGGAGCTATTTATGTCATTGAGAGGTAGTCTTCACATTTAATTAGTGTTGATATTGATCTAGGAATTTTTTAAAAATACTCATTTGGCCAAAGAAGTCACTGGCACTGCTAGAAGACTACCAACAACATGGGAAAAAATCTTTACTAGCTGTGTATCAGACAAAGGGCTATTATCGACAATATATAAAGAACTCAAACAGATCAGCCTTCCCAAGTTTAAAGACCCAATTCAAAAATGGGCAACTGAAATGAACAGACACTTCTCAGAGGCAGAAATCAAAGCAG
>PVIC010010445.1:0-43415 GCA_004025085.1 Thryonomys swinderianus
ATGCTCCTGCCTGTGTCCCTCAAGTTCCAGGATTACAGGCATAAGCCACCATGCCTGGCTATAGTACATTTTTAAATTTAAAACATTCACTGTATGTTTTGATCATCACCTCATATATTTTATATGTATATATTGCATATATGTTATAGATTACATATACTTAATAATCAGTATTTTTAAAACTTTAAATTTAAAAACAATGAAAATTCATGTAGCTATGTGGAAGCTGTCAATATAAAAATTTGTGAACTTAAGAAAAAAATTAGTCTACAGCCGTGTTCCTTCAGCTTGTGTTGCTCACTAAATCCCTTTCAAAAGAACAAAATTGTTATTTGCACTAGAAAAAAAAAAGAAGGGAAGACATATCCCCAACTCCTGCAAATGTATTCCAGACTCCCTGAACTCAACTCTAGGAAATACTAATAAAATTTGTAAATTTCCTCATCAAAAAGTTATCATAGCATACATTATGACAGTGAAGAGAAGTTTCACCTTTATAACTACCTTAAAGAAATTTTAGAGTATCATCAAAATGCACACCGGACATTTTTAGTTTTTTATGGTACTTCCTACCCTCAAAAATATCATCCACAGGTCTCTGGTACATAGGCATAAATTCTAGACTGAAAAAAATAAAGAATTCTGAATGAGTTGTTACAACGAGCAAGTTACAACATGCTTTCAAGGAGGAAAAGTAATGGTTAATTAAATAGGCAATTCAAAATGAAGTACATATATGTATATTTGTTCTTTGCTGGAATGATATTATAGACTCAAAAATAATACATCCAAAATGAACCAGTGTCATCCATTATGAGGTTGATGTAATTGTTCTAAAAACTAAGAGAGAAATGGAAGAATGAAAGACTTAGGCAATGTAAGACATTAACATGTATGATGGTATTAATGGAAAATGGAAATAATGGGATATTGCAAGGCAACAGTAAGTGTTTATTGAAACTAAAATGGACTAGGTCCAAATTATATTGATATTATGTGATTATATTGATATTGTGATATTATGTATGATTATATGATGCTCCATATCCTTCCTTCTGATTACCTGGCCCTCACCTCACTTCACTGAGTCAGTTCTTCATGTTCTGCCTACTGTGACTGGTATTGGCTATTGGCTGGCTGGTTTGCTTTCATTCACTCTTTCTTTTCTTTTCTTTCTTTCTTTCCTCTTTCCTTCTTCCATTTTTTTTAATTTCCTTTCTTCTCTCCATGTTTTCTTTCTTTCTTCTTGAAGTCAATGACATTTTGTTCTCTTCCAAAGAGATCAGTGTATTATACAAGATTGACAAATTTAAGTATGGACTAATTTTTCTCTAAAGTCACAGTTGAAGTTGGCAACTTTTATGGACTACCTGATTTGTTTTGGTTTTTAGAATTAAAGAATGTGTTAAAATACTAATTATATCCTGGTCCTGGTGATGTACACCTTTAATCCCATCCTTTGGGAGCCTGAGCCAGAGTATCACCACACATTCAAAGCCAGCCTAGATTATATAGTGAGACCTTATCTGAACACCCTCCCCTAGAATACCAATTACATAGTATTTATAATATATATCTACAAAAAATATATAACTGTCATGTATCTTCAATACGTACATATGTTCCCATCAAAGGAACCCTATTCAAAATGGCACTATACTCCATTTCCCTTCCCTATTTCCTCTTTTTCTCTTACTTTCTTTTCTCTACCTCCCTAAACTGTTAGATTAAACAGATGCTCCATTTCCATCCTGCACTGGCTCCTTCCAACAATTTTCCTAGTCAAGACAGTGTGGGCCATGATCCCTTTTCAGGTTTACAGACCTTAGGCAAACAAATTAAGTTTATTCACCAAATGTTCTGATTTACCCTTATTCACACTAAGATTGCTCTGATCTCTGCTCTGTTTTGTGCGCACGTATTTGTTTCTCTTCACACTTGCTGTTGAGTATATCAAGTGGTACACCTACGAAAGGCCATGGTTATGTTATAGGTTTTGAACAATCCCATGCTGTATTTTATACCTCTTCATAATTCCAATCCTTAGGCCACTTAGAAAAATGCCCACCCTTCAGAAGGCATTCATTCGTTTTGTGAGAGTACTATCAGTGAAATTGCTTATAGAATATAATTCAGCTGGTCTTCATAGCTAGGTTTATATCAGCTGAGAATTAAGCTATTTCTTCTTTCCTTCGCTACTTTTCCCACACTATTTTCTTCGCTTCCCCACTGAAAGAAAATACCTCTTTTTGCCTATTTGTTGAGATAATAGAGAACAATTTTTAAATGAGTAAGAGCATGAGATTTAGAATTAGAAAGCTCTAGTTCAAAGTCAAAACTTTGTAGCTATTTGATCTCAGGAAATTAATAACCTTGCAAAGCCCTGGGTTTATAGGCTATCAAACAGAATAGAAATAGGACTAACCAAATAAGAATGTTACCAAGATTAAATGAGATTGCATATACAAAAGCTTTGGCAAGCATTATATTTAGTTGATAACAATAATGAGGTAGAAAAGGATACCTCTCAGCACTGTCACATATTACAAACACAAATATATTGACTTATTTGTCACCTTATAGCCCTTGGAGTGGGTACAATACCTGTGCCATGTCACAGACAGGAAGTAGGAGAAAGATTCAGTAACTAACAGTGGTTTCACAGCTAGTAATTGTCCCTAGTCATTAGTGTTTGTTTTGTTTTAACTTTTTTCTTTGTTTTTTTAATTGAATTCTTTATTGGCACATTTTATATACAGCTCACAATCACTCTCAACATTGGGGAATTTGTACCAGTATATGACACAAGTTAATTCTCATTTTTACCCATATCCCTATCTACCCACAACCTCCCACCCTTTATATACATGCTATTTCTTTTTCTTTCCAAATCATATTTAATCTTTCCCCTCATTATGTTCCCCTACCACATTCCCTTTGAATATTTCCTATTTTACAAAATCTATTATACATTCTAGAACTCATTTACATCTACAGGTTTTCATACCAGAGAAAGATACAGTATTTACTTTTCTGTGATCTATTTATTCACTTATTTGTGTGTCCTCAAGGTGTATCCATTTGCACATAAATGAATGAAACTTGTCAATCTTTATGGCAGGTTAATACTCCATTTTATTAAAAGAGAAAAACACATCTTTATCCAGTCTCCAGCTGATGGGCATCTGGGTTGTTTCCAAGATTAGACTATCACAAACTGAGCTGCTATGAACATGAGTGTACATATGTCTTTACAAAACGATTCTTTTAATTCCTTTGAGTATATTCCCATCAAGGGAATAGCAGGTTCAAATGAGACCTCTAATCCTAGTTTTCTGAGGAATCTCCACACTGATCTCGACAATGGTTGTAGAGGTCTACAGTCCCACCAACAGCAGAGAAGGGTTCCCTTCTCCCCACAGCCTCACCAGCACTTATTGCTGGTTGATTTCTCAATAGCAACCATTCTTTGTGGAGTGAGATGAAATCTCAGTGTTGTTTTTCATCTGCATCTCTCAAATGACCGGTAGTGTTTGTTTTTGGACAATGTTGGGGTTACTAGTGCCTTCGGTTCATGGTTCACAGGACTCACTGCTGCTTCTTTGCAGGTGATTATCCCGCCCCGAGAGCTGTCCTCACGGGCCATGACCATGAAGTTGTCTGTGTTTCCGTCTGTGCAGAACTTGGACTTGTTATTAGTGGTGCTAAAGGTTAGAAGTCATTTATTACATCTTAAGTCTTTAGAAAATATACCATTTTCTCAAGCTGTGATATTTGAATTAGTTATTACAAGAAACTCTCCACAGAAAAATGTAACCCTTAGGTTCTTTACAGCTGTTTGATTTTATTAATATTTACTAGTAGTAATATGTATAAACGTTTATGTCACATTTTGTGGTCCCAGCATTCTGCATTCTAACCATTACACTGGTAAATTAAATCACAATACTTCCAAAGATGCAGCCATTAAAAAGGCATTTAAAAGACAAAAGGGAAATGTCCTTGGTGCCCTGGGCAAGCTGGGGGATCCAGTTACTCTCCAGACTGGGCCCTGAATCCACCATCCTCCGCAAGTCCCTTTCTTTACAAGGCTGCAGACTTGTGTAGAGGATGGAGGCAAGGAAATGGCCTCTTTTGGGTCTTCTGTCCTTTTATGAAAGAGGTACCACTTGGGGAAAAGTCTGGAAATTTAGGCCTCAACTCAGCATCACCCTTGGAAAGACTCCAGGCAGAGAGGGGCCTGGGCTTTGGGAGGAGCTGAAGGACCTACAGGCCAAGTGTGGACCACAGGCCCGGCTGGACCAAGAAGGGAGAGCGACAAGGTGGGAGCGTCAGTGGCACGAAAGTGTCAACTTGTTATTCTCAGTACAGTGGGTAGTCTTGATTTTCTTTTTCCTCCCCCTGTACTGGGGGTTGAATCCAGGGCCTTCACAGCAAGCTATATCCCAACCATTTACTTCTGTGTGAAACATGGCCTCACTAAGTTTCTAACTTTCCCAGGCTGAAAGCACTGTTTCAGGCTTGGCCACCATGCCCAAGTCATTGAAGATTTTAATCAAGGTGAAAAGATAATCAAATTTGGTTGCTGCAGCTCATTTTTGCAGGTTTTAAAAAATCTTAATATAAAAAAAGAAAAGTAAGTGACACAGTAGATGTAGGAAACAATTTTTTATAGGTAATAGATGATACTACAGATGATTACTACTTTTTTCTCTTTTCCTCTCATGTTCATAGTTCTTATTTTAGTAATTGTGGAAAGTTTTTTTATAGTTTTATCATTTGTGTTGTTTTATAAATTCATGTCTACTCAAATCAATTGATTAAAAAATAAAAATATAGCTGGGCATGGTGGCCCACACTTCTCATCCCAGCACTCGGGAGGCAGAGACAGGAAGATTGCTGAGTTCGAGGCTTGCCTGGGCTACATAGTGAGCTCAGGGCTATGGTGAACTACAAAGCAAGGCCCTGTCTCAAAAAAAAAAAAGGAAAAAATATATAAAGTTTATCCTCATTTTTGTGGCATTTTATTGTATTTTATAGAGCAAGGAGGCAGACACATAGTAATAACTGTATTAAGCACTTATTTTCATAAACATAACTAGTGATTTTTTTATCTTACCACACAATTTCTGCAAGTACAAAAATCCCCAAGAACAACTGGGCAAAGTAAGTCCTTCCCACTACTCCTCACTGTTAATTTGTTAGAGATAAACGTCTTTGTGTAGTGTAACTAACATGATTAATTTCTTAAACTTTTATATTTTAAATATACATTACAGAAAAAATTAATATTTTTAGTATAACATTATATTTTTGATGCTACTAGAGAAACTGAGTAACTTTTCTGATAATTTTCCTAAGCTTATATTTTGGTGGAGGTGGTACTGTGGATTGAACTCATGCCTTCCTGCAGGCTAGATAAGCACTCTACCACTGAATATTATCTTTAGCTCAAAAAAAATTTCTAAAGAGAAACTCTCTGGGACAGTTTCATGGTCACATAATTTATGATCTGTGTCCTTTTATTGTGAATATGGTCTGATGAAGGATAAAAATGTGTAGATGTATTATATACCTTATTATAAAGAGCTACTCTATATTTTCTCTGTTCAATACAAGCTCATTGTGTGGCTTTGGCCAGCTACCTCTTTCCATTTTCATCTTCTTTTAGCAAATCTGCTTGTCCACCAGGTAAGTTTTGAGGTTGGGAGCACAGGTATGTGGCGTGTCACCACTGACTGACCCCAGGCACTGATATTCCCTCTCCACAGAGGGCCCCTGCCTTGTCCACACCATCACTGGAGATTTGCTGAGAGCCCTCGAAGGACCAGAAAACTGCTTATTCCCACGCTTGATTTCTGTATCCAGTGAAGGCCACTGTATCATTTACTATGAACGAGGGCGATTCAGCAATTTCAGCATTAATGGGAAGCTTTTGGCCCAAATGGAGATCAATGATTCAACACGGGTAAATCTGCATGTTCAGTGCAAAAAAGGAAGGAAGCAATAAATTAAAGATTGTTTTATATAAATGACTCATAAGAACATCTCTGGAATCCATACAAGTGTATGATGATTTGGAAAGTATATAAATTCATGCAGACTGATACTTTGAACAAATCCAGATTCTGTAATTAAACCTAGATAATCAATTTAGTGATTTAGACTTCTGAGACTTTAACTGTTTGATTGTAGGTCAGAATGTAGAATGTTAAGGAGACTTTTGTAAGTTCTTTTCATAAATATTGTTTCAGCATTACACCTTCACAGCATTAAAAGTGAATTTATGGTTGAAGAGTCTTTACAACGCTAAGCAAGGTTTAGGTATCTAATTGCCGTTCATTGACAAATAGATCATAATGGCTAGTTCATCGGTATCAAAAACTGTTTTGGAATATGCTCTGCTTTATGCCCTAAAACTCCTTGTTAATGTTCAGAATTTAACAAACTACTGTGTTATTTAATTCTTAAATTCTTCCTAGATTACACTGATAATATTCTCTTTTGAGACTTTGCTAATTTAAATTAGCCTTAACAAGATCCTTTGTCCGCATAAGAACTTTGATGAATCTCACATTGCAAATTCTATGGATTAGATTTTAGAAAACTTAGACAAATATCTAGAAGAAGATAATGATTATAATGAAATAGACTGAGTGCTTTTCGGCAGTCAGTGACCATTGATTTTTTTAAAATGCTGGTTATCTGCCCTTTTCTGAAGGCCATTCTCCTGAGCAGTGATGGCCAGAACCTGGTGACGGGAGGGGACAATGGCGTGGTGGAGGTCTGGCAAGCTTGTGACTTCAAGCAGCTGTACATTTACCCTGGCTGTGATGCTGGCATTCGAGCAATGGACTTATCCCATGACCAGAGGTGAGCTGTGAGAAGGATGAATGTAATGGGTCCAAACGGTCATCAGAAGCTGTTACCTGTCTTACCAAGGGTGAAATGTGCTTCCCAGTGTCCAGGAGAAAGAATGATAGTGCAGAAGAGGGTAAACTGAGGGAAGGAGTGAGTGCCATTGCAAACGATTGTTATAAGAGGACAGTGATGAAAAAAAAGAAATATCAAAAATGGGCCTGTTGACCCAAAACAATTTGCACCTCTGTTGCCAGAGCCTGGCTAAGATTATGTGCAGGAAACATTTTTAGCAGGACTTGGTTTCAGGAGGAGATCTGCTTCAAGCTAACCAAATTCCAGCAAAATGCATACATGGAGAACACAAAACAAAAGGTACACACACTCACTGCCCAAAACGAATTCTTTCCCCCATTTTCTTATTCAAAATAAGAAAATTTTATTGCATTGCGTGTAGTTACCTAAAGTGTTTTAAACCTTTCTTGGATATAAATATTAACTGGTACAGTTTTCCTTAGCTTTCAGTTGCAACAAGATTTTATTTCCTAAAATGTATTTCCACTTATTATAAAATTAAAATAATATAAGAACTATAAAGCCTAAAGTTTCTAAACTAAAAAATTAACTGGAGCCGGGCATGGTGGCTCATGCCTGTAATCCCAGCACTCGGGAGGCAGAGGCAGGAGGATTGCTGAGTTCCAGGCTTTCCTGGGCTACAGAGTGAGCTCAGGGCCAGCCTAAACTACAAAGTGAGACCCTGTCTCAAAAAAAAAAGAAAAAAATTAAGCAACACTTGATCTGGACAGAAAGTCATGAGACCTGAGCCCAGACACTGGCAGTGAGGCTGCCAGGGACCGTGCCAGAGGAAGAAGCCACAGAGCCAGCTGGCAGACCATCTTTAAGACACAAGAGCAAAGGGCAAGCATGACCCAACCCACAAGGTCAGGAGGTAGACAGGGACTCGGGATGCACATGCTGAATTTGTGACACACTCTGCTGTCATCTGGTGGGCAAAACCATCCAGTAGGCAAAGGGACATTGGCATATGTAGCTTCAGAAGGAGTGGTGGCTACATGTGCCTATGCCAAGGGCCATGAAATACGAGTCCAGGGGGTGCAGGGGTAAAAGAGACTAAGGAAAAACAGGTCAGAAAATGAGGACGGCGGCAGAACTCCTCAGAGAAGCCAGTCCTGAGGCCTAGAGAAGGCAGTGGACAGACGTGAGTGCAGCTGCTGAGAGGCCCAGGTGACAGTGGGAACCGGGGCTGAGTCTGCCCCGCGCTCCCTGCTGGGGCGTGATGGCCCGTGTGGGCCCCGCTCACGCAGCCCTCCCCGAGGGAGCCCAGAGAAAGCTAGGACTTGATAAACTTTCAAGAAACTGCCTACTGTAAAATAGCAACCACGTGCCCGAGTTTGTACGCCTTGTAACTCTTGCCTCTGCTTTCCCAGGACTCTGATTACTGGCATGGCTTCTGGTAGCATTGTAGCTTTTAATATAGATTTTAATCGGTGGCATTACGAGCATCAGAACAGATACTGAAGTGACGTGAAGAACCAAAAGCCGAGTTCGAGCTGAGAGCACAAGCGCTGCGTGGAAAGGCAATATCTGGCGGAGCATTCCTCTCCATTCACCTCTGTTCTACATTCCATCACACCCAGCAATAGCTGCACATTGTAGTCAGCAACCATTTTACTTTGTGTATTTTTTCAAGACTGAACACTAGCTGCTATCAAGCAAGCTTATATCATGTAAATTATATGAATTAGGAGATGTTTTGGTAATTATTTCATATATCGTTGTTTCTTAAGAAAAGGTTGTAGGATGTGTCACAAGAGACTTCTGACAATTCTGAGGAACCTTGTGTCCAGTTGTTACAAAGTTGAAGCTTTGAACCTTACCTGCATCCCATTTCCAGCCTCTTTTCAAGCTGAGAAAAATAAAAATAAAAACACGTTTGATACTTTGTACATCAGATGCATCTTATTTAAAGGGATACTTTTGTAAAAGTAAAACCTTGTATAAAGAACAAAATGTTTCTTAATTTTATTGTGGAGTTACAACTTGCATGTTCTTTACTCCTGATGTCTAGATGGAACAGGTGTGTTCACCAATAAGTGAAAAGATCTGTCCAAGGACACAGCTTGTGGGAAAGGGTGGAATTTGGGCTTACTCGGTAAATTTTGACATTTTCACCAAAATATGGTTTGCACTTTTTAATCTAAATTCATCCCTCCTAAGTGAAGTTTGCTCATAAACCATTTGGATAGTAAGCCATTATTTGCCATTTTTGGTACTTTATACAAAGAAAATTCAGCCCTACCCTTTATAGTTTAAAGACACCACAGAAAGGGGGCTTAGGGATGAGGTCCTGGCTTTGTTGTATAAATAGGATTCGTGATCATTAGCTCCATAGTACTGACTTCCCAACGCCTGGAAGTCTCTCCCAGAATCATCCCGCTGGCTTAGTTTGTACACCTTAGGGCAGGAGAATGATGCTCACGGTTTTTTTCTTCTTTGGTTTTTGAATAGCTTAGGTTTCTTTAACAAGAAGTCAGACCTTATTACAATAATAAATGAAGTTATTCTTTTAGGTTCTTGTAAAATTCTCACTTAAAGCCACATTCTTAGCCTAAGATATTTCATCTTTTATGATATAAAATGATGGCTATCAAATGATTTTCCATACATTGTACTGATCAAGTTATACACCCAGGGGTATATACACTTTATTCATGTTTCTTCTTTGTATATTTGGTGACTGTATCGTCATAGATGTACATATTGTGTCGGTAGGGCTATGAGGCATGTTACAGGAATGTAATTTTCTCAGAATTTACACTCACTTGCAGTCATTTATTTAAAAAAAAAAAACAAAATAATGGGTTCTTTGTATTGGCACTTTGCACCAGAAACATATCATTATTTATTGATGTGATTACTTATTTGTTATTCACCTTGTACTAGTAAGTTTAGCACTGAATTATTCCTTCTTCATTGTTGTTTGTATTTATGAAATTCTGAAATTATGGGGAATCAGTGTAATGATTAAGTTATTCATCACCAGGCTGTAAGCAATATCTTGAGTTTGTAGTTTAGAATTGGGAGGATACTGAACATCTGGAAGACAAGTTCATTTCATCTTGAGATCATGGTGAAATATTTTGGATATATAAATTCCTTAAGCTATTGTAACCATGTTTTATTGCAAAGATGTAAAATATGCCAGATGTGTGTGAGTTGGAAATCAAAAAAAGAAAAATAAAATATGCAAAGAATTCACTGATTGTTTCACATTTCATTGGACATGTCACAAACATGCATTCATTATATTGTCATGCAAGTTTAAGAAAACAACGGTGCCTCTTATAAGGACCCAGCAGCTGAAAACATGAAACGGCCCTAATGAGGTCCTGTAATTTGCTGAAACGTGAGCTGCTCTGTTTGACCATCTGGCAGGGATTTGGGGCAGCAGTGACCAGAGAGGAGCCCACCCTCATTATTTATCCTGTATAATCCAATTTGGGGTTCTTTTTTCATTTTATTAGAAAGGAACTAAATAGTAAAGATATACTAACTTCAGATATGAGTGTAATGCTATTTTCACTTGAAACTATGCTTTCTAGAATTCACCATCAGCCACGCAGGGCACAGACAGGAACTGGGACCTGGTGATTTGGCAGCTGCTGACCACAGGTGGGTGGCCGGGATGCCACAGAAGGAGCTGCAGCCATAGAGATCGGCATGGGCCGTAAAGCCGCAGCCCAGACAGTGACAGCACTGCAAGTCGCGCTTCCCCCTGCTTTTCCAGAACAGACAGCACAGGCTGGCCTGAGCCGGAGCCGGGCTGGTTCCTCCTGTGCGGCCCTTCCCGCAGCCCGGCAGTCACTTGAACGCTACAGTGCCTTCGAACCACGCTTTCCTTCCCAGCACCACCACCGGGCCGTCCCAGAACCTATTAGCCAATGGCTGAGCCTCTCAGAGCCCTGCCATCTTCGCTGCCTACCTAGTTGCCCTGTGCTGTACCAACGAAATCAAGTAACCCTGCTTGGCTCCTTGCAAAGCCAACAACAGTGGTTTAAGAATGGTATTTTCGGGGCCGGAGATTTAGCTCAGTGGTTCCAGCACCTGCCTAGCAAGTGCCAAATTCCCTGCTTCGATTCCCGGTAACCACATCCAACAATACTGGTCATGGTGGCTCACGCCCACCGGAAGTTAGTACCACATACCACAAATGCTGGACTTGGAGGTCAAACCTGTGATCCCAGCACTCAGGAGGCAGAGGCAGGAGGATTACTGAGTTCAAGGCTTGCCTGGGCTACTTAGTGAGCTCAGAGCCAGCCTGAACTACAAAGCGAGACCCTATCTCAAAAAAAAAAGATCAGAATCCAATAACTGGGCACCT
Source organism: Thryonomys swinderianus (assembly GCA_004025085.1). NCBI lineage: Eukaryota > Metazoa > Chordata > Mammalia > Rodentia > Thryonomyidae > Thryonomys > Thryonomys swinderianus. The sequence continues at coordinate 11,261 of PVIC010010445.1, forward strand.
TACTCTGAAAATATCTTGTGAGTTCCCTTGTCAGTTAAAATGGAAACAAATAGTTCCATTATGTTGTTTTTGAGTTTGTTTGCAGTGCTGGCAAAGCAAGGATTCTACCAGTGAGTAACATGTTAAGCCTTTTATAACTTTTTAAGTTTTGAGGCAGGATTTTATCAAATTGTCCAAGCTGGTCTGAAATTTGAGATACTTCTGCCTCAGTTCCCCCCCCCCCCCAGTAATTGAGACTGCAGGCATGTGGCTATCAAAACTAGCCTAATCCCTATGTTGAGTATCAAAATGTATAGCAGCAAGGCATGCTGGCATATGCATGTGATCCCAATTAAAGAACTCATGAGACTAAGACAGGGAGATCACAAGTTTGAGGCCACTTGAGGCACCTTAGTGAGAATTTGTCCTAAAGTACATACAAAGGGCTAGTGAGGTAGCTCAACATTTCTTGGGTTTGAACCCCAGAACCATCCTCTCCAAAAAGCACCTTAAATATGTGAAAACTTATCAGAGTGCCCAGCCTCAGACACTCATACTACCCTCAGTCCAGCAGACATCCGTTTTTTCCCTTGGGCTCAGCATCCCTTCCCTTCTGTATCTGCCATACTTTCTTTGAGGACACTGATTCCCAGCTGTAGAACTCGCTACCCAGAGCCCTTTCCTGAAACTTGTGTATGCGGAAGTGAGGAAAAGCACCTTCCTTCTAGTGACTGACGTCTCTAAGAAATCAAGGGCTGTTAGCAGCCCTGCTGTCCAATACGTAGAGAAGGCCCCCTTCCAGCAGGTGTCGTGAGAAACACCAGCTAAAAATCCCTGGGGACCTTTGCTTTAGTCCATCCTCATAGGTACTTTTCTCCTCTGTTGAAGTCAATTAAAGTTGGGGGTTTTGTTTGTTTTTGGTGCTTGAGGTTACACAAAGACACCTCAGATACAACTCCCTGTCCCAAAACACTTACCTTGCTTAGAAAATTTTCACGTGTGTCCTAGTTTCTTTCTCATTACTGGGACAGAATACCCAACACCCACAAGTTAAAGGAGGAAAGACGTACTTCAGCTCCCAGGTGGGAGAGGTTTCAAGCCACACTGAGCCAGCTCCAAGGCAGGGCAGTAGGGCAGAGAAACAGTCAGCGGTATGGCAAGCAAGAAGCAGCCAGCAGTGAGTCTCCTTTTCCCTTTCATAAGCCTATTGGTGTCACCTACACCCATGGGGGCTTCCTGCTATCCACACCAGAGTTGTGCCAAACTGGTAGACTGATCCAGTCATCATACCCTTAATCCCGTGTCACACACCCAAGATCAGCCACCCCCCAAAAGCCCCACCTGTGAGCACATGAGACTTTGAGGGGACAGCTAGGTACATGCCATAGTAACATACTCTCCCCCAACCCCGTACTAAGAATTAATCTTACCCAAGGCTTTGTGGTGCCAGAGAAGAGCTCTACTACTAAGCCTCTCCAGCCCCACAATCTGAATTTGATGAGAAGCATATTCCCACCCTCTTATGATCTGGTGACCCCGTGTTCAGGTACAAGTCCAAAGAATATTTGTTCTGCCCATCAATAGCCACAGAAGAAAATGTTATTAACTTCGTTCCTAATAACTAAGTGTAGATGTTGAGTTTCAATAACCAGGTGCAGATGAGTACAGTAGAATTCCATTTATACAAAGACCCAAAACTGGTGAGACTGGCATATTCTGTTAACACACTGAATGATTCCTTTTGGCAAGTGGAAATGATTGTAAGGGTCATTACTTGACTTCAAGGCAATGAAATTGTGTTCAAGTGTGTTGAGCTCTGTATTGGTCAGTTTTCCATTTGCTTGGACTAAACACCCAGCACCATATTCCACCTCACAGATTCAGGTTTTACTATGTGACTGACTGGTTCCAAGAGAAGAATATCATGGCTGCAGGTTCTGGAAGCCAGGAAGCAGAGCCCAGGGAAGGAGTGCCAATGGGAGACATGCCCTTCCCGTTACCCACCTTCAACTGAGCCCACATGTCAATAGCACATTTGTGGATTAATCCACTGATGACTTGGCACACCCCATGATTAGAGCACATCTGCAGGATCTGCTCAACCCAGTCAGTCTACTTGACAAGATTAACTGATAGGCTTTGCTTCAGAACCGGGTATGTTACAAATGTAGGCTCTCTTCATGTAGACTCACTAGCTAAACATGATGATCTGTGTGCTTTTCCAGCATGACATTGTACTTCAACAAAAGGTCTACTTTGAAACATTAAAAAAATAGACTCTGTTTTACCCTTGTCTTTGTGACCACTCTAAATTTAAGTCAACCTTCCAAATCTGCTGCCTGTCCTTTCCTCACGTGGTTTTCAGGTCTGCATCTCAGCTGTGGGATCTGCTGAGCACTTTTCTTCTCATGGCATCCTGGTTTCAGGACTCCCTCCTTCAGGGAGCAGCCCCTCCCCTGGCGCAAGGCTCCCCGCTCACTGTGCCCCTAGCACTTGTTCACACCTTTCTTTTAGCATCTTAGTGCATTTCAGCAGCTCTAGCCAATATCAGAGAATAAGTTTTTTATGAACAACAGGAATTTGCTGCTCACAGTTCTGAATGGTGGGCAGGCCAAGGTCAAGGCACCAGAGATTTGGTATCTGCTGAGGGCCTGCTTTTCGCAGATGGCTCCTTCTTTGCCCACACGTAGTAGGAGAAACAGAGTTGCTCCTTTAACTCTTTTACAAGGGTATAAATTCCATTCATGAGGACGGAATTTATCCCTATAGGCATGTGCCTTCTTCTGTATTTCCTCTTGGTGCTCTGGGCCTTTAGCATAGTATACTGTCATTGTCAAATGTGTGTTCATCTTTCTCACAGAACTGTGAACCGACAGATTTGCCTTGTCGTTTGTAAGGGTCACATCTTAGTTGCCTTTCCCGTTGCTGAGATCTGGCTCATAGTTTATAGAGGTTTCAGTTCACAGTCGGCTGGCCCCAGGCAGGTGGCACATCAGAGGGCATCACAGAGGAGAAACCATTTGTGGCAGGCAGAGAGCAGCAAACACGTGCAAGAAACAACTGACAGGCTGCTTTCAGTCCCCTGTATCTTATCCGAGCAACCCACCAGGAAGTACTCACATCCTTAATCTTAGCATCACACCCTTGATCCCAGCATCACACTATAGATTCAGCCATTTTCGAAAAGCCCTATCTATGAGTATATGAGGCCCTGAGGGGACACCTAGGAACAAGTTATAACAGGTCAACGATCTGTTGACCAATGATCCTATGGCAAAAGATAAGCACAAGACAAGAGGAAACAGAACAAATTTAGGTCAGGTCTATGTCGCAGGTCAGTTCCTATGACACAGGAGCTTGCAAAATGAGGCTCCAAAGACCCAGGAAGAACTGTCCACTTTTAGGCACAGGTCTGATGATGAACTGCCATCCACACAGTGACTGAACAGAACGGGACTTAGTGTCACAGGCTGAGGGAGAAACAGTGAGTGCTGCCTGCTCTTTTCATCTCGTTCTCTCAGCAGTGGCTTTTCCTCCTCTCAGGTGCAGGGCAGACCTCCCTCTGCAATAAGGGTCTTATAATCTGCTGTGAGGAAAAAGTAGGTCCAAGAATTTCATTATGGCCAGCACTTATAAAGAGAAATACAAGAAAGAGTAACGGTTTTAGGCTTTATGGGTCATTTTGGAGAATGAGCTCTAGTTTCTGTGACCTGTTTCATGGAGTAGAAATTCTGTTTCTGTGAATCATTTCAGGGAGAATTTAGAGGAAGAGACAGGAGGCCGGAAAGATCTCTATTCAAAGGCCATTTCTGTGACCTTCCAACGTCCCTTAGTTCAAAGTGTTCACCGTCCCATAGCGCCATCATGGGGCATCTTTATGTGGACTCCAACAGCTGAGTAACTAAATGTATGAGTCAGCCTGGACTCTGGAGACTGGGGTCTGAGTCCCGGCTCCTTGTTTACTGGCTCTATGGTCTTGGGCAAGTTCTTTTACTTTTCAAATGTTCTTCAGGAGCTACAGCAGACAGTGGCCCTCATGACTGTCATAGGATTTGCAAATGGGCTCCAGAACGGTTGGGTGTCACGATGAACAATCATATATTCAGACTCTAGTTCAAAGGCTTTTATAACCTTCACAGGAGAGTACAGAGCTTTTTTTTTTTTTTTAATAAAAATCTGTTTTCCATGGGGGAGGCTGAGCCAGCAGCTGGCCACCATCACATGCAGACTTACATTTGGATTTCAACTCTGTCTAGCACTGAAAAAGATTTTTGTTTAATTCTGTTTTGTGGTGTGATCTCTTCACAGTCAGTAGAGAGACAAAAACTAGAACCCATTTCCCACTCTTGGGAAAGCCAGCTTCTAAGTTTCTCCGGTTTTTGTTGTTGTTGTTGATAAGTAGCTTGTTTTCCTTGTTCAGTTCTAGAACCAATGACAAGGAGAGCTGCGATTTTAGACTCAGACATCTCTGTACTGACTTTCTTCCCTGGCTGGCCAAGAGCTGCCCATAGGGACGGTCCAAAGGTTGAACAGTTTTGCTGCTACAGACCAGTGGTCCTGGGAAAGAGGGGCTAAGCCAGGACCACTCAGGCTGAAAGTGGCCTCAGAAGAGCCGAACTCTTCCCAGGGAGGCCTGGGGGTGCTGGGACATCAGCTCAGGAGAGAGTCCTTCAGCCCCATGTTGCTAAGGGACCACAGAGACCTACTACTACTCCGCTCATCTCAATCCTCCTAGGCATGTGATGTCCAACAATTGTCAGTACTGCCCAGACTAGCCACATAAGTGGAAGTTACATCTTTGCCACCCTGTGACCATGCCCTCTGAACAAGTAGCCTGGCCCAATGGGAAAAGCCTGGAGAGAGGCTTCCAACTTTTAATGGAGGTTTGGGTGGAGTAAAGAATTTGGAATGAGCATTAGCCATAGTTCTCCAAAGAAATTTACCCAAGACAGGCAGCCAGGCAGGCCCACACACATACTCACACATGCACACACAGCACAGCACTCTGGCACTGTTAGCAGTGGTGTGGGGGCTAGGAGTCCACTGAGTTACTGGCTAATGTGATTTTGGAGGTGGAGAAGTCTCACAAACCAATAACTTCAAGCTGGAGACCCAGGGAAGGTCACAGTGCGCTTCAGTCAGTTTGAAGGGCAGAGAACAAACCTAGTCCTTGGTAGAGATGACTGCTTACATGTTCCAACTCAAGAAGGCATGCTCTTGTTCTGTTCAATACGATCTGGACAGAATGAAGCTTGTCCACCCAGTGGAGGCCACTGGCCTTGCTGAGAGCTGCTTTCACTTAGAAACACCCTGGCAGTCACACCCAGAAGTCATATTTAATCTAGGCACCCCATGGCCAGCCAGGTTAACACAGAACTGACCATCACAGAGGCTGTGGGCAGCGTTGTGATTCCAACAGCAGAAACCTCACTTCCTGGCCCAAGAGAGTGGGCAGCCTCATGTCCCTCACAGAGTTAGACCAGTGACTCCCAACCTTGAAGGCCCAGGATGAAGAGGTCCTTGTTCTAAAGTGAAATCAGGTAAATAAGTACCTGAGAGTAAGAGTGACTGGTGCATGTTAAACACTTGCTCTCAAATAATATCATGAAACCCATAGAATGTTCTTCGCTCATGTCTTCTCTTGATAAATAAAGCCAGTACCTGAGATGTTTTTGAAATGTTTAACATTTCTGAACTTCGAATTTTAACCTGGCATCTGCCATCAGGACAGGTGAGGTTCAGGTTTAGGGACCTCAGATGAAGTACCCACTAACACTCCAATTTGGGAAGATGAAAATCAAACCACCTTGCTGGGCAAGTGCATACTGAGTTCAAAGCCTGGCATGCAGTGTGTCTGCCAAGAATAAAACCACATCCACCAGAACCCAACCAACTCTTCCTCTTGGCCTAGATGGACAAACAAAGCTGAGGGTCAAATGTGAGTCTACCCAAGGGGTGGACTGAGAGGCAGGAAGGTCCTAGGAGACCTAGCAAGAAGCACCAAAGACCCCACTTCCACAGGAACCTCAGAAGACTAGGTTCTTAGAGAAGGAGCCGATCTTTCAGCAGCGAGGCTACTTAGAGTCAGCTCCAATGGAATGAAGTAGAGACATGATTTATCTGAGGAGCGTTTGGAAATGTCTCCTTCCATTTTAGGATTTTCAGGGTAGACCAGGGGCCTTGAATCTCTTTACCAAATGCAATAATTAGGATGCTGAATCAAACACAAAACAGCCATTTGAATTCATTGCTGAGCTGGCACTAAGGAGAAGATATCCCCGAGGCAAACTTGTACAGAGAGCTAGAGGCTGATCCCCTGCAAAATGTTGTTCTGGAGACCAAAGGAGGCAGAGCCGCTGGCTCATCACCCAGAGCCCAGGACCTCTGAGTCCATGTGAGCCCTCATCCGGCCGGTGGTTGCTGGGATTTGGGTATGTGTGTTGGTTTATTATTTTGGTTTGGTTTGGGTGAGAAAATAGGAGACTACATTGGTTCCTTTAGTGAAGATGGAATAGTCAGAACATGAGGCTTGAGGGCGAGAACAAAGAAAGTCACAAAACATATGTCCATACAACAGGGATTTGCAAATGGAGTAAGAAGAGTCAAGAAGAAAAGCAACTCTGCCAACCAAGAGATGACGGCTTCTGCTCTGACTGATCATCAAATTAGTTTTCAGCTCTCCAGCAGGGGCAGCCAAAGGCAAGAGCAGAAAAACATGATCATAACTATACTGAGTTATTAATAGCCAGTTGAGTGCCCACTGGGCGTCTGGCAGTTTATGTGACTTAAATATGGTATCTTCACAACAGCCACATATGGTGGACACTATCATTCCATTTACCCAGAGGGGTTTAATACCTTCTCCAAAAACACATACAAAAAGATTTCCTCGGGCCAGAGATTTAGCTCAGTGGTTTTGGCGCCTGCCTCCCAAGCTCAAGGTCCTGAGTTCGATCCCGGTGACCACATAGAATGCTAGGAGTGGCTCACCAGCAATCAATACCACATACCACAGTGCTGGGCGTGGTGGCTCACGCCTGTAATCCCAGCACTCAGGAGGCAGAGACAGGAGGATTGCTGAGTTCGCGGCTGCTTGCCTGGGCACCATAGTGAGCTCAGGGCCAGCCTCAACTACAAAGCGAGACCCTGTCTCAAAAAAAAAAAAAAAAAAAAAAAAAAAAAAGGATTTCCTCACACTAAGTTGTGAAACTAGTTTGTCATCATACATGGGACACTGAGAAATCAAATGAACGATGTTTACACAGTTCCTACAAACACAGTTTTCATGTGATGTTTTTCATCAGAGCATTTGATAAAACCCAAGGATTTATCATGTGAAAACTGCTCAGTGAGAGTAAACTGGGAAGCGCTAAGTCAGGAGGACCCAGGATGTGATCTGAGTTGTGTCTAGGTGGGCACATGGCAAGTTACTTAAGAGCAGACACCCTCTTCCAACAGGTCCGACATGGGGGCCTGGCACACACACACACATATTGGTGCCAGCAAACCCGGTTGCTGTGGAATCCTAAATATGCAAAACGGGGCCTGTGACTTCTCAGGGACGATGAAGAAGGAAGGCGGCTGCCCCAGGCCTCTCTTCTACCTTTGCCACTGGTCAAGTGCTACGCGAGGCCCTGGCTTCAGAGCAGTAAGAAAACTCTCAGCGGGCGACACATGGGGAGGGATGACCTGAAGCTGAGCCTTCAGAGAAGGGAAGTTGAGGAGGAAAGGAAGATGTGAGGGGAGAGGAGGTGGCTTCATCCCCCCGGGGTCCTGCTACTCCTTTGGCGTAGGTGGTCACGCATGGGTGGCAAGCACAGCCGCCGTGCCCCTCTGGAAGGAGTTCTGGACCCCCTTTTACAGTGCCGAGCTGGGTCCAGTCCAAAAGGCGGTGTTCCACAGTGCCCACGGCCATGGCCCTCTCAACATCGGCAGCACTCTGCGACCTTTGGGATTAAGGGCTCCGCTGGGCTCCCTGGACAAGAACGTGTGGGTTTGCTCTCCAGACTCAAAACTGAATGCTAGGAATTTTGTTGCCTCTGTTGATTGGAATAGGAGTTGTTTCCTCTTAAGCTTCATGAACATGTTGCTACCAAGACAGAGAAAAAAGTATGTCTTTATGGTTATAGAAGTCTGTCTTCCTTCTTATCTCTAACATGCACTTTACAGACTTTCCAGCAAGAATTTCCTTCCTGGGACTTTCATAATTAGAAAGCACAGAGATGTCTCAGGGCCCCTGTGCCTTTGTTGGACAAGTTCAAAAGATTTTGTTTTTCCTCTATAAACAAAAACTACCTCATTATAACTTTCAAACTGATCCCTCATTCCGAATTTGGAAGCACAACAATGGGTACTAGGAAACATGAGTAAGCAGAGCCCCACTTATTCCTAAGAAGCATCCATTACTTATGGGAGAAACTTCGATAAAAAAAAACCCATGATTCATCTTCCTACATGACTTGTCAAAGGAGCTACAATGAGTTCATCTCACAGCGATACAGGACCACTTAGCTACACATTAACAGTGAGGGAAATTTTTAAAACCCTGTTTTCATAGAACTTCACACACTATCCCTAAAATCAAAAGCTCATGGACTTCTGTAAGAAGAATTCAGATTTCATAAGATTATTGATATTTGGACTAGCGATACAGCAAGTTGTTTCATTCTCCTTGCAGATTTCTACGGAAGATGAAAGGAAGTGCGGAAGTGGCCAGTGTTTGGGAAAGCAGTCCTGTTGCTCCCCACATAAAATAGTGTAATGAGCAATCCAGGCCTACAGTGCTAAGGAGAAAACTGGCACAAGTTAGAGGGGAAGCTTCGTTATTGGAGCAAATGGACAAACTGGCTTGTGACACAGTGGGGTGAGGACAGTAGGATGATCCTCAGAAAAAAATAGGGAGACTACACTTTAAGTGAATAAGGAAAGGCACCAGGCCCGAGGAGTAAATAGAAGTAAAACTTCTGGCAAGGGTCTGAGCAAACAATTTAGATTCTATCTTGGCAATAGAAAGCTAAGTTATTTTTAAAACTACCACACAACTCAATACCTAAAAATTTCAGAGACGACAAGAGTGTAAGGGAGGTTGGCAGAGGCTGAAAACGAAGCTGAGTTATGAATCTAAAGCCTGCAATTTACCCTAAAACTATTTGCTAACCCCAGTTTCTGGGCCCCTGAGGAAAAGGAAATGTAAAGCTCAGACCAATCAAAGGGAAGGGTTGGAACAGGGCCACTCATCTCCCCAAAGCTGGAACTACTAAAGGTAAAAGAGTAAGTGAGTTGGAGGTGGGGTGTGAAAAAAGCAAAGGAATTTTTTTTTTTTTTTTGCTTTGTGTGGAGAAGGGGATAAAGTCTGCGCTAAAAATTTGACTCAGAATCCAGGCCGTGATTTGTGTACTGTTGAAAGACCCAAGCCAAAGCTTCAGTTTAACTGATCCTGGTCTGGTACTTCCCTGGGCACCTGGAAAAAGTGAATGCAGATCTGTACCTGAAGAAAAGGACTTGTGGTCTTCAGCGATTTCTCATGGTTAATTTGGCGTGGAATGTGAGCATGTTCTCTGCATCCTACGGGGAAGAGCCAGAGTCAACAGGAACATTCACCAGCTAAGCTGCAACACTAAACACCATGGCATTCAAACTATATCCCTCTTGGAACTATCACTATAACAATGTGGCACGTGTTTTAATGTATAATTTTATATTTTTATGTTCTCTTAGATTTTTCTTTTAAAATTTTTGTTTGTACATATTAAAGTACATAATGATTCATTACGAGGAGGTGGTGCATGTAGATATCAGATGTCAGTTCTTTTTACTTTCCCTCTTACCTCCATCTCTTGGCCCCCTTCCTATTTAAAAAAAAAAAATCTATCTCCTAATTCCTTTTATTTACCTTTTGTCTTGATCTTTAAATTATTTATACTTTGGATTTCTCATAGAAGGAAAGGAAAGGGGATCCAAAGAGGAATGAAGATGTATTGTGTACATGCACCAGTGCCACACAGGAAGGTAAATACAATGTATTGCAAACATGTATTAATTAAAAAATAAGAGAGAGAAACCATGAGCTACTTAAATTTGTGTGTCTAGTTTATTTCATTTAACATTATGGCTCATGGTACATTTCCTACAAATGACTCAAATTTCTCCTTCTTTATATCAGAGTAGTACTCCACTGTGTATAAGTACCACATTTTATTTTTCCATTCGTCTGTTAATGGACATGTTGGCTACTTCTAAGATTTAGCTATTATGAGTCATGCTGCTAAAAACATTAGTATGTATGTATCACTGAAAAATTCTGTCTTTAATTCTTTTGGGAACATTCCTAGAAGGGATCTAACTGGGTTAAATGGAATTTCTTTTTTTTTTTTTTTTTTTTTTTTTGAGACAGGGTCTCGCTTTGTAGTTGAGGCTGGCCCTGAGCTCACTATGTAGCCCAGGCAAGCCTGGAACTCAGCAATCCTCCTGCCTCTGCCTCCCAAGTGCCCGAGTGCTGGGATTACAGGCGTGAGCCACCATGCCCAGCATTTGTGGTATGTGGTACTGATTGCTGGTGGGTGTGAGTCACCGTGCCTGGTATTGTTGCATGTGGTTACCAGAGATCGAACCAGGGACCTTGTGTTTGCTAGGCAGGCGGCAGAACCACTGAGCTAAATCTCCGGCCCTTAAATGGAATTTCTAATCCTAGTTTTTTCCATAGTGTTCCACTTTACATTCCCACCAACAATGCAGAAGAGTTCCCTTTTCCTAGTATCTTCAACAGCATTTGTTATTTGATTTCTTTCTGGAGTAAGAGGAAGCCTTGTTTTAATTTGCATTTTCTCTAGTGGCCAGAGATATTAAATATTTTTTAATGTATTTATTGGTGATTTGTATTATTCTGAGAAGTATCTAGTCATTTTGCTTGTCCATTTTTTTAATTAGTTCTTTCATTTTGGGCGGTCTAATTGTTACAATTCTTTATATGTCTATCCCCTGCCTGAGGAGTAGCTGGTAATTTTTTTTTTCCATTCTGTAGGTTGTTTATTCACTCTGCTGAGTTTTTAGAAGTTTTGAATTTGCTATAATCCCATTTGTTGATTCTTGACATCATTACTGTGTATTTGGGGTTCTGTCTGGGAATTCCTTGCTTATGATTATGTCTTCAAAATTTTACCTATTTGATCTTTTAGCAGAAGTAGTGTTTCTGTTTTAATAGTTAAAAAGATTGATTACAAAATAGATTACACTCAGCTGAAGAATTAGTCAATCAAAATTTTGATATGATGAAATTGTCTAGAATCAAAAAAGAAAAAAAAAAAGAAAACCCAGAGGAGAAAATAAATTTTGCATTGACTAGTGCAAGTCCAGGTATTAGAAGAAAGAGTTATCAGAGAATATCAAAGAATTGTCTAAAAATATCAATGGAAGACATAAATCATCAAATGCAGGAAATGTTTCAGAAATAATATAAACAAACACACAGCCACATATATTAGAGTGACAACATAGACTTTTCAAAACAGAGTAAATTATAAGAGAGAAAAAACAGATCACCATTTAAGACTGTAATGATCAGACAGCGGGTTGACTACTCAGTAAGACAGACATGAAACCCGAAGGCAGAGGAACAACACTTTCAGGGTACTAGAGAAGAAAACGGCAACCATTGTGTTGTACTGTATCGTATATCCACACCGAAACTGTTTCGGGATGAGAAAGTAGTAAAGATATTTGTGGGAAAACAAAAGCAAGGAAGCAGCCTTTCTTCACATTCTTCAAGCAGTAGGAAAGGGTCACAGACAGACATGAGATACAGGAAGGTGTTCTGTGCAAGATCCCAGATAATCGCATGTAAATCCAGATGGCACCCACTGAACGAACAACATAATAATGTCTAGGTGGCAGGGAACACACAAGCAGAAATGAAGCTCTGGACAATGGAATCCATGAGTGGGAGGGTGAAGACTGGCAACAAAGCATTCTAGAGTCCCTGTTTGCCATCTGCGGGGCTGATAAAGACGACTGTCAGCCAGCCTCCTATTACTGCAACAAAATACCCGAGGTGAATTACGAAGATGAAAGACTGAGTCACAGTGCTGCAGGTTTCAGTGCAGGACCCTTCAGCCCGTCGCTCTGGCTCCGGGGCAGCACAGTACATCATGACAGGCATGTGCTGAAGAAGCTTGTGTACTTCATGGCCAGACATGAAACCAAGAAAGAGAGCAGGAGTCGCCCCCCACCCCCAGTGCTCCTCAAAGACGTTGTCTGAGTTACTTAACGACCTCTCACTAGGCTCCAACTTCTAAAGGCTCCACCACCTCCTGATAACACCACGATCTGGATACTGTCTTCAACACACAGGCCTTTTGCAGACATCGCAGATGAAAAATATCAGAGACCTAGTGCCCTGATGACCCTGGGTGACTAAAACTGGACACCGCTTCTGAATCTACCACCAAAACCACTCCCTGTCTGGAAGCAGGAGGACACCCAACCCCATCCGCTGCCCTGGGCTGTGGAGCAGCTTCCTTCCCTGACAGAGGGGTAACAAGGAAAGATTAAAGTTTCCTTTTGTCTTACTCCTCTCAACAAGAAAGACTGTAGACAATTTAAATACACCATTTCTTTTACTAGGACTTCACTCAGTGATTGACCAGATGAGGAAAAGCGTCCTCTCACAGGTGTCCTGGGAACATGAAGACTTCATGATTGCCAGCGGAGGATGCACTTTCACAGCTGTACCCTCTGGAGCATCAGTTCTACCTTGTTTGTTAATCAAAACAAACCTCCAGGTCTAGGCCTCCCCCGACCCCTTTTCTGCTATTTATTACATATCAGTTTTCCTTAGAAAACAATCCAGATGGGGTACATTCATGAAAAGCCTCTGGGGGGCTACCATTGACATGCCCCTTCCTAATCTGCTTATGCTGGGTGTTGCTGCTGGCTGTTACCAGCCCAGGCCTTAGAGGGTGGAGCCCAGTGTGCACGGAAGGCCCCACAGGACAAGGGACAGCAAGTGCTCCGAGTCCCATAGCCACTGGGAAGCAGACAGCTTCAGTAATGAACGGGTTTCTTCTCGAACTTTGTTCAATGGTCGTCCTCCTAAGATCAGAACAAAGTAGTTTTTAAAAAATATCACCACTGGGTACTTGAGGCTTTGACTCCCAGTGGAATTGTTTCCCGGTAGATTCCAATTAGTATTCAACCTTGTGCTGCTGAGTTGAGAGGAGTGTCTTGGGAGGAGGCGGGTAAAACAGAAGACCCAGTACTCGTCACCCTGACTGGGAAGGAAATAATAAATAACCAATTTCAAGTGTTTTCAAGAAAAGATAGCAAGGAGGAAATTGCTTTAGAAATCATGCTGATAAAATGACATTCTGAAAATGAATTCCAGCAATTACACAGCCATAGGCCAAATCCTTTGTAAAATTTCTGATTTAGAAACCTGCCCTTACTATATGCAAAATGGGGCAAGAGAAGATCTCTTACAACAGGAAGAATGTCAGGAGAATTTAGGGCTCATCAGAGCAAGACCCCAAGCTGCATCTTGGGGATAATTTTAGAACAAGTGGAAAATGAAAGTTAAATTTAAAAGTTCAATTTAGTAATTTTGTATTTTTCCATGCTTACATTTTTTTTGTTGTTGTTGTTTCTAAGTGTAGGTCCAGTTCTCTAATCTTTTGTGCTGTCTGTAGTATCCTAAGCTCAAGGTGGAGGTGCAGGTCAGGGGCAGAGCATTTGCCTGGCCCATGGGAGGGCCTGGGTTCCATCCCAAGACCTTCACAAAACCAAACTGAACAACTTCATAGAGCAGTTTAGGCCTCTACGCCAAGTGCAGTGTATGAGACTATTCTACTAAGAACTAGGGTCTGGTTCCCCAGATGGGATCAGACTGGGCAGCGTCCCCTGGCCAACACCAAAGCCTGGATGGCTTAAACAACATAAATGGGTTCTCTCATCACTCCGGAGGCTGACGTCAGGCTTTGTTTCTGGTGAGGCCTCTGTGCTTGGCTTGTGGAAGATGCATTATTGTGTCTTCTCTGTGTGTGAGCACAGGGCTGGAAGAGGGTGCTGAGAACACAAAGGAGAGAAAGAAGCCCAGTCTCTCATGCTCCACTTGCAAAGCCACAATCCAATCTGACTAGGACCCCAACCTAGGATGACATTCAGTGCTTACTCACCCCGCAAGGGCCTTACCTGCAGACACATCCAAAATGAGGATTTAAAGTTTCCACACACAAGTTCTGAAGGATACAATTAATATTTTCCTAGCAACAACACAGCTTAACAAAGGGTGACAAGTGACAGGTGACAGCAAGACAGACCTCACTCTTGTATACACCTCCAGACCTAGACAAGAATGCTACCTCTGGCTGCGCAGACACAGTGTGAATTTTCTATCACTCATCAGTTAGGGATCTCAGGCAGTTTCCTCCATAAGATTATCTGAAGGGTCTCATAAGATACAACGTGAACACATATAGCCCTACATAGTTCAGTACGATTTTCCTTGATTATTCTGTTGGTCCCAGAAGTGAGAACTCAAAATAGTGTAGTTGAATGCTGTCAAATAAGGAACTTAAATAGCTACAATGTTGGTTATTTTGAGATAATGGAGCTTGAATTTCTTTCCAGTTTTTCAATCCCAATTTTCTTATTTTGATTTTTCCCCACACCAAACTATGAATAGCTAGCCTGCCGCAAATATGTCCTCTGTGCTCGTTGCTGAAACTGTCTTTTTCCCTCAAAAGTAAAAAAAGATTAGGATTAACAGAAACACTCTTGTAACTATGTCTTTCGTGGAGAGAAACCAGAATTCACTTAGTCATTTTTCTAACCATCAAACATCCTGCCTTTTAAACTGAGATTCTGTTGAGCATTGTCACTAATGCTAACTGACAGCTTTCTGGAAAACATCTCTTCGAAACTCTCCATTTCTGCTCCAGTCCTGTTTATTTTGTTGTAGAATTAGAAATTAAGAAACTTCCAGGAAGAAAGTGTGTGTGTGTGTGTGTGTGTGTGTGTGTGTGTGTGTTCTTATGCACGCATGTTCTTACATTCTGGCTTTTATACTAGGAAGGTCATTTGCAAGAAAGAGGGGAAATGAAACAAGTAGAAATGAAATCAGACTCGTGTTTATACGATTCTCCTCATTGGCCCAGGACGTATTTTTGAAAGTTTGTAAACTGGTCTTCCAGTTTAAATTGAATAAGTAGGTACAGCTGAGTAAATGGAGAGACCTGGCTTTGCAGCCATGTGTTTTCACTTTAAAATTACATTGAAGAGGAACAGAGGGGGTTAGAAACAAAAATAAGAAAGAGAGATAGAAGACAGGCTATGTTTAAAGGGAAAATCTGAGAAAATGAAGAGTCAAAACAGAAGCCCTGTTTGCTGGGCCCTACGGGGCCAGCAGTCACTCCACCCTGATGGGACAGACAGCAGCCTCTCGGATCCCACACACAGCAGGCCAGGCTGGGACAGGAGCTGAAAGGGCTGGCGAGGGCCTGGGATAGCTTGGAATAAGACAATGTCACCGGGGAGCCTTTCTGTAGCCTCCCCCAAGGATAGCTTTTAAGTGCTCACCTTGAAGATCAAACTGAAGCTACTGGCCTGGGCCTCAGTAAATAGGAGCAGTGATTCCTCTGTAGCTATTTGTGTCCCTTCAAAATCAGGGCACGGTGGGACACAACTTATACTCTGAGCACTCTAGGAGGCCAAGGCCGGAGGCTCACACTTTCAACCAGACTGGACAACTTAATGACTTAATAAGACTTTCCTCAAATTAAAAAAAAAATTGAAAGACTGGAGATGCAGCTTGATGCAGCCCTGGGATCAAGCCCTAATACTGCAAAACCCGTGTTGTCGAAGTCCTGAGCCCTAACACTTCAGAGTGTAACTGTGTTTGGAAATCAGGACTTTAAAGAAATTACTGAGCCCAAATTAGGCCACTGGGATTGGGCTCTACCCGGGACTGGTGTCCTTATAAGAAGACTTGAGGTCAGGGACAGCAGAGCACGCACAGAGGACCACAGGTGAGGACAAGGCTAGAAGGCAGCAGAGACCACTCCTGTGGACTCCTTGATGTTGGCTCTTGAGCTTTCTGGACTGTGAGAAAATATTACTTTTTAAGCCACTCAATTTGTGGTATTTTGTTATACAGCCAAAGCAAACTAATACATGACTAAAGAAAATCAACACAGAAATAGGATAGTAGTTTACATTAACTGCCCAGGGCAAGTTGTAAAAAGAGTCCTCTAGCAACTGTAACCACAGGATTCAAGGGCTTCCAGGTGATTCCCACAATTTACCCTTACAAGATTCCTGTTAGGGGTTCAGTGATGACTTCTAGTAAAAGATGCAATGAAATACTAATCCCTAGCACAGAAGCAGGTGACCTGATCTAGAAACAAAGCATTAGAGTACTAATCCAGGTAAGAAGAGCTCATTAGAGTAGGTCTTAATCTAATGGAGGGCAGATTTGGAGACAGATATAGAGAGAGGAGAATGCAGGGGGGAATACAGAAAGAGGCTGTCACATGACACAAAAGCCAAGAAACTCCAGAGACTAGAACAGCAGCGAGCCACCAGAGCCCGTGACAGAGCCTGGCAGAGGCAACCCGAAAGCCTCAGGAGGAACCAGCCCTGCCCATCACTACAGTTGGGTGCTTAAACCTCCAGCCGGGGCATGTTTTGTAGCAGCTCCCAGAAATAACCGCGGTGCCTCTTCTGGTGTTTATCTCCTGGAAACTGGATGAGATGATCTCCATGGTGGCTCTGGGTGGCATCTGTGGTGTGGGACTAAGAAGGTGTGGGGCATGATCACTGGGCAGGTCCCGCTGCTCTTTGTCCTCATAATCGTCTCCTCCGCCTTGGCTATGCCTTTAACAGTTCTGAGCCCCTCTCCCCTCACTACCTCCATCTGGCCTTCTCTCCAGCCCCGGAGTCTTCCTACTCCTTTAGACTTCATTTCCCCGAAGGCTTCCATCTCCCTGTCTTGGTCCTGCCCAGCCGGGACTCGCAAGCTCTCTAGGGATCCTGTTCTCTTCGGATCCCCTAAGTAAAAGCCTGCCCTGTATTAGGTACTCAGTAAAGATTTATTGAATGAGTAAATAAAAAAATAATACAGAAGAAGAGAATGTCAAGACAGAAAACAAATTAATCCCAAATTTGCAGTTTATTCTCAGTTTCCGTGAGATAGGAGAAATCAGCTAGGTTTCAGGCAAGCCACTGAAAGAAAGGCTAAGCACGAAAGGTTTGCTCCCAAGCTCACAGGAGGACTGCTGCCAGTCAGGGCCCCGAACAGCTGTGACAGAGACCTTGGCTCTGCACAAATGGGTCCTCCAGACCTGGGCATGATGTCCCTACAGAGTGAGTGAGTGACTGACGATAGGCACTGGACAGACGCCCAAGATGGAAACACAGACTCTTTAAGCCTAATAGGGGATAGGGTGAAATAAGCTGGACTGTTTCTTCAGCCATAGCTATGGATGCAGTGAGTGTGTGTGTGTGTGTGTGTGTGTGTGTGTGTGTGTGTTCTGCAGAATGTGATGTCCCGTAGGCAAGAGATTACTAAAACCATCTTGAAAGCTGCTGGCTAGGCCAGACATAAGGATGGAAGCACACATTTCCACCAACTGACTCTAGGCCTGGCCCCGCCTCCACGTCTCTCTGCAGTGTGTTTGAACCTGAACGATGGCAGCTCACAATTGCAAGGCAGCTGACCATCCAAGGGGCAGCTTGTGTTGTGTCTCCCCGTGGCTGCACCACCCTCGGAGGCGGCTGGTCCTGCCACACATCAGGAATGTCGTTGACTCTGAGGAGGAACCTGAGACCAAACTCACAGAGGGTGTGGCCCTGACTTCTATATCTATGGATGTTGCCCCCTAAGGGTGCAAGAGAGGGAGTGCTGACTTTAGCGCATGAAGAGACTCAACACTCATGGCTCTTCATACCACAGATGTGTTCTGAAGCCGGCGAGGGCTTGGCCAGCCCATGTTCAGTGTCCCAGCACAGCCAGGTTGAGCAAAGGGCGTCTGGCTGGGGGAGTCTCCACTGACAGGGTATGGACCAGGGAGCCCCCAGGACTGGCCTCATCTGCCCTACCCCACAGCGAAGGCAGTGCCTGTCCCCCAAGTGATCGCCAAAGTGCTAGTCTCATCCCTGTATTTTGAGTAGACTCGCCCAGCCCATTAACTGCCCTTGTTTAACAGCATTGCAATCATGGAGGGAGATCGCTGGAGACTTTTCCTGCATTATCCTGTGATGCTCAGGGGCCTTGAAGCCTCCAGCTCACACGCTGTAAGGAGTCAGGAAGAGCTTGGCACTGGCGGCGGACTCGGGCACTGGCTGTGCCACCTCAGGCAAGGCCTGTGGGAAATCCGGCACATCCTGCTCCTATCTAGATGGGCACAATCAGACCTAATTTGCAGATTTATTGAGGGGGAGACTGCACGGAGAAGTGCTGGATGTAATCAGACGTTTGGCTCACTTTTTCCTCTTCCCCTTGAACAGATGCGCACAGGCAGGGCGGGGAGGTCTCTTCACCACGAAGGGCGCTAGAGGGATGACAACTGTAGCCACCCGTGCAACTTCTGTTCTCAGGTTCCTGCTGTGTTCAAATTCCACAGCCACAGCCTGCACCTGGGGAGACTCAGGACACCCCGGGGTGACGTCTCTGGAAAATAAAGTTGCTTCTCACTTCCTCCCCCAGTTTGTATGGGACTGCCACATCATGAAATGATTTTCCTTCTTTCTTTTATTTCCTCTCTTTCCTCTCCTTCTGAGACAAATGGAAAAATAATTTGATCTCCTTGAATCTTTTCACCCTTGGTATTTTCCCCCTTCACACCCGAACACCGCCCCTTGATAAATGAGAACACATGTGTTGAAATCATGGCCTCCACCCGCCCAACTCAGGGTACTCTTCCTCTTGGGGCACACGTTTCCTTTCAAACCTCCAGAATAAATTCATTACAGCAGGAGTAACACTGTATTTCTTTGAAAAGACACAAACACAAAACAAAACAAAAAAACCCAACCTTATCACAATGATTCCATTTTGTAGGGAAAGCGTCGCCCATCAGAAAGTTGCTTCCATCCAGCTCTGAAGCTTTGACCGTGGTGTCTCAGCAGACTCAACACAGCTGCCTTTGTGAAGTCTGCCCTGATTCATTAGCTCAGGAGCCAAGACGTGACACACACCCACTCGGACTGTCACCCCGCGCCGCGCACCCTGACTTAGGAGTTCTGCCTCCTGGCCACTTTCACGCTCAGACGTTCTCAATGGACTTTTTATTGTGAAAATAATCCTTCATCCAGTGCTTTCATTTGAAACTTCAATTCCCTAAATCCTATGCTGTGACCCTTTAGTACGTTAATGCACCGCCGTTCCTGTCCTATCTGTCCCCTAAGTGAACAAACCCTGATTTCTTCAGTAACAGCCCACAAGGACAAACGCTGAGTCCTGCGCCATAGAAATGAAACTTGTTGTTTTGAGCATCTCCTGCACGGATGTCAGAGAGGCAGGCTGGGTCCTCGAACCAAAACACCCACTCAGCAATTCCCATAAGCCCCCTTACACTTCACTTGAAGGAAAGTGTCTCACGGGCACATACTTTGCCCTTGCTGCCAGGCGTCTTTCCGTTTATGCCGCCTTCGTTTACGCGCGCCCCTGTTAATAAAAAATCTACGGTCAGTAGATGCACCTAAGTGCCTGGGGAGCTCATTTTGCTTGGAGCCCAAGCTCTTTCCGGGAAGGAAGGACAGAAGAGGAGTGCGGCCGGCAGCCCTCCACCGCGTGGTCATTTGTTGTCACGGAATGAGGCAGAAGACGGCTCCCGCTACTTCCTTTTGATTTTGGTGTGTAAATCTGCTCTCACCTAGAGCTCGATCACGTGGTGGTGCAAACACACATTAAACTGATTATTTCTGTCTGCGCCGTATGTAGAATGTACACTCTAAATTCACATAAAAACGTTCTCCAAAATAGTACCACCTGCCGGCACAAGTATCATTTTCTTTCATAAAGCCAGACCCGAGCGTGTTTCTGGGATGGTGCAGCCTCAGGGCTGATGCGGCCGGTCGCCCTGTCTGTGCTGGGTACAAGCCGGGCTCCTCTCAGCCTCTCCCTGCCGAGGGACGCGGGGAAATGGATGCTGCCCCAGCCCGTGTCCAGGGAGCAGCTCTGGTCCCGGGGAGGGACCGGGACGCGGGACAGCAGGGCTTTCAGGGCCCAGAAGCCGGAGAATGTGAAAGAAGAATAGTAACCATCACAACCCAGGACAGTGCTCTTAAAGGACAGAAGAGATAAACCGAGGGAAGAAGAAGGAGGACTCTAACAACCGAGAGAACGGGTTCTCCTTTCAAGAGGAAAAACAAAATCTAAAACAAAACAAAATCTAAATCCAGGCCAACAAGTTCAAGTTACTGTGATTTTGTCCTATTAGCAAGGGAGGTTGCATCGCCTGTTATTTTTCAAACATCTGCTGTGCCCTTACCGGGAGAAGAACAAGTTCAGGACTGAAAAAGGCGCCTTGCTCACAGGGGCACATGATGGGATTGTGTCCCCTGACTCCCTAATTCCACTGCCCAGAGTAAAGGGAGCCGTCTGGTACCACCTTGGAGGGCCAAGTTTACAGAGGTCCTAATATTGTTGGCTGTGAGGAAGAACCATGAAGGATTGAAAGTACTCCTAGTTGGAGGGGGGGGGGGGTCAAACAAGTTGCTGTAAACTTAATTCTTTAAAATAAAACACATTTGTTTTTTATTTTATTTATTTATTTATTTTTAATTTTTATTTTATTTTATTTTTTTTTTTTGAGACAGGGTCTCGCTTTGTAGTTCAGGCTGGCTCTGAGCTCACTATGTAGCCCAGGCAAGCCTCGAACTCAGCAATCCTCCTGTCTCTGCCTCCCGAGTGCTGGGATTAAAGGCGTGAGCCACCACGCCCGGCAACACATTTGTTTTTTAACCGTTCTGGCGGTCGGAGGCCCAGCTCCCGCGTCACTGGGTGAAGGGGAGGTGTTAGGCAGCTGACTCCCTCTGGAGGCGCCCGAGGGGAGTCTGCCCCTCGCCTGCTCCAGCGTCTGGAGCTGCCAGCATTCAGTTACGTGTGGCGCCTCCCTCAGTCTCAGCTTGCTCTTCCTCTTCTGTCTTTTTATCTTCTGGCTCTGGAGTGTCCTGCAAACTCACATGCATTTTGTGCACTTTGTGACGCTATTGAGAGATCGTAGAAATATTAAGAAGTGGGGAGTCTAGAGGATGGAAGCGGTGTCACTGGGGGTGCGCTGGGACTCTGACCTCTTCCTCTCTCTCCTCCTTTTGCTTCCTCGGCATCACTGGGAGCAAGTTTGTTGTGCCATGTTCTCCTTGATCTAAGATTCTGCCTCACCACAAGTGTGTGTGTATGTGTTTTACGAATTAAATTTACAGCAACTTGTTACAGCAGCTACAGGAAACTTATGCATTCCTAAGAGCTTCTCCTGAAGAGATTTGTCAGGCATCTGTGAGTCTCTGTATGGCAGAAGTGCTGGTGATTCCTTCAGGAACCTCCTCTCCTTTGGTTCTCAGCCAGCATTGCTTTCTCCTTCTCCTTCTCCTCCTCTGTCCTCACATCCTCATGTACTTGGTGAGCTTCTTTCCTGAGTCCCGAGGTAAATATTGGTTTGTTTAGCTTTAGTCCTCAAGCTGTCTTTTTCTTTCAAGTTACACATTACCTTGGAAGGCCTCCAGCCCTGGAGTTTTAGCCTCAGCCCATATAATCTCCTCTCCCCTGAGTCCAGCTGCAGCATAGATATCTTGCTTCCACAGAAGCAAGTCAGATCCAACAGCTCATATAAACTCTTCCCTTCCTCCAGTCTAAGCTTTCCTGGCAACATGTGTGACAGCTAAGGTGAACTGTCAGCTCGATTGGCTTCAGACAGGACGAGGGGATTAGGAAAGCACACCTCTGGGTGTGTCTGGACGGGCCATGTGGCTGATAGAGCTATGACTTGGCTCTGTGTCTGGTTCCTCCACCTTTCTTCTGGCACTGTTCCCCTGCTCTACTTCCCAGTGGCCATTAACAAAGCAGCTTTGCCCCGCCACAGCCTTCTGTCATCATGTTCCTATCTGAGCCAGCCATGGACTGAAACCCTTGAAATTGTGAACCAAATCCAAAAATCCTTCAAATTCTCTGTGACAAAAAAGCTAACAATACAACAAATGTACTACCAAGTTCATCCTGACATGACTGGGCTAAGGCACCCAGATATCTGGTCAAACTCCCTTCTAGATATTCCTGTGAACATGACTTTTAGATGAGAGGAAACTGGTTGAATTTGAATAAAGCATGTGGCTCTTGATAATGTGGGTGGACCTCAACCAATCCCTTGACAGACTTCGTAGAGAAAGACTGACACACACAAACCAAGAAGGAATTCTATCTCCACACTTTTCAGATTCATACTGTAACATTCACTTTTTCCTGGCAATCATGTGAGCCAATTCAGAAAGACAAGTCTTACTCTTTTCTGTCTTTTTTCTTTCTATGCCTCAGTTCTGTTTCTTGAATCCAACCCAGAAGTCCAGGAACATTTCTTGGCTGTCATTTTCATACGTCTCACATCCCTTCCCAGGGATCCCATTTACTAAGCAGAATCTGTCCCTCTTCAGATCTTTACTATCTCTTGCCTGTATTGCTCTGTCTCCTACCTAGACTATTTCTAGTTTGCTATTAACCCTCAATTTACTCAAGAAAATTGCTGATGCCAGAGCATTTTTATAAGGCACCAATACTTGACTTAAAACATCCTTGTATATCCTACCCTACCAGTAGGCTGGGAACCAACCAATAAGCTTGTAGCCTGGATGGAATACAAAGAAATAGAAAAAGGAATTTGAGCTGCTTCCTGCTTGCCATGCCCCTCTGCAATGCTGCTCTGCCTTGGAACTAGACGCCTGTGGACTGAAACCCGCACAAACTGTGAGTTACGATAGACCTTTTCTCCTTTAACTTGTGTCGGGTATTTTGTCTCAGCAAAGTAACTCAGAAAGTAACTTAGGCACAGACTGTGGGTTTCCCCTTGTGACCTCACATGGGGGCCAGTGAAGGTTTTGAGGCCTGTTTTACCAGGGCACTAGTGCTATTTGTAAGAGCTGTACTCTCATAGCCTGATCATTCTCCTCCTGGCTCCCACCTTTGAGTAAGTGTATAAATTATGCTTTTCAACTACAATGGGAAGGAATTAAGGGATGTGCCATTTGGGTCTCTTTAATTCACAAGAAGAGCCTCAAATTTAGACTTTTGCCTTTATGCCTAGTTAGGGAAGTTTGCTTGCTTAGCTTTTTTGAGTCAAGGTCTCGCTTTGTAGTCCAGGCTGGCCCTGAACTCTTTATGTAGCCCCGGTCAACCTCAAATTCATGAAACCCTCTTGACTCTGCCTCCCCAGCTGAGATGCTAAACTGTGGTCTGATCAGAGACCTGTACCACAGGCCTCAGGGAGTCCCAGAGGGAGTGGGTTGGAGGAACAGGGCTTTAGCCAGGCAGTGGGAGGCTGGACTGCTGAGACCTGCAGGGAATAGCCCGGTGCAGGGGATGACAAGGTGTGGGTGTGGCTGTGGGTGTGAGTGATTGGCTGGAGCCCGCAGGAGTGTAGCAAGAGAAGAAGAGAATTCCAGAACACCAGAAGGGAGGCCCCACTTCACAGACCTCAACTACCGCTTGTCAATGTGATGTCAAAACGTGTCCAGTGTGTCAAACCAGAAGATGCATGAAGACCAGAAGAAGGGAGAGGGAAGGAGTGGAAGGACCAGCCTGGCACAGGGTGAAGGCACAAACCTGTCCCCCAGGCCCCGGATACTTGCTGAGAGAAGCAATCTGCTGTGCCGCGGTGCACTGTGGGTCCGAGCCTTGCTTCTGCGTGCGCACCTCTTTCTGCGGCACAGGCTCAAACCTGAGTGTGGATACACAGAGACGTGAGAGGCAGCTCCTCCGCTCCTAGGAAACCTAAGCACTTGATCAGTTGTGCTTTCTTCAGCACCGGCGACTGAATGCAGCATTTACGCACACGCCGGCACACACTGTGCTCTGCCACTGAGCCACAGCGCCTGCACCCCTTGTCCAGACTGCACTTACCTAGTGACTGATAACAGAGTCTGGCTGAAAGAAAATCAGTTTAAATCACAGCTCTAGGCTGATCTGCGGGAGTCCAGTTTCTCTTTCCTCTGGCTTTCTTGTCCTTTGTCCTTGTAACCATTCAAATTCTCAGGTTCTCCAGTGGTTCCTATTCCATCTTCTGTGAAGTCTTTGTGTGTCGAGTGCCAGAGACATTTGGTTTCCACACCGTGGAGTTAAGACTCGAATGTGCCTTGCACACCGTGGACTGGAACCTTTCGGCTGTGCCCCGGGGAAGCCTGTGTCTAGAGTCCACCCTCACCAAGTGGCTGGCTGATGCGGGGTGCGAAGCCTCAGCCACTTGGCTCAGCGTGGCTCACTCGGAAGGATCACCCCAGTTTGACAGGCTGGCGTCACTTTGCTGCGACTCCATGCCTGGTTTCCGTCCCTTTCAGTGCTCACAACCCCGCGGGTGTGGCTTCGGAGAGCATTCTCCCAAGAGGCACTGTCTACAGTTTGATTCTTAGTGTATTACCAGACTTAGCAAGTAAAAATATACGGTGTCCAGCTGAGTTTGAATTTCAGATAAATAAGGAATAAGTTTTAGTAGAAGTATACCCCAATACTCTCAGACTTATATTACACATCATTCGTTATTTTTCTGAAATTCAGATTTTCTATATTTTATCTGGTGGCCCCACTTCTTAGTGAGCCCCCATCTGTGTCATGAGCCCTAGTGGTTTGTGGATAGAAGGCCAGTGGCTTCTGTCACCATGAAGGAACACAAAAGTCATTGAAGATACAAGAGCCAGGCACACTACAGGGTCAGTGGGCACCCTGTCTGGAGACGGGTGCCGGACAGTTCTTGCTGTAGGGCTGATTGGTTCTCAGGGGTGGAGATGAAACTGGTCAGTTCTCTAGAGAGAGAAGGTCCTTCGCTATCTGCGCAGAGCCAGCCATATGGGTGAGGCTGCCAGGATGGCACACTGAACCTGGTTGAGGCACAGGCCTCAGGGTATGTCCTTGTCCTGGCAACCTGGAGAGGAAATTGCACTCTTGTTGCCTGTGGTGGGGAAAGGGGGAGCTGCCCTTACAGGGAGGGAGGGAGGGATTCAGCAATGCACACCCCTCCCCCACTTTGATTGACAGCCCTCGTTGAAGACTGGGGACACTTGCATGGGAAAAAATAAGTTCTTCTTTTTTTAAACTTTTGTTGTTTGAGAAGGGGTCTCACTATGTAGTTCAGGCTGGCCTCGAACTCACAGTGACCCCCAGCCTCAGCCTCCCAAGTGCTGGTATTACAGGCATGTGCCACTATGTTTGGCTGAGGAATGAGTTTGAAATACCAAAATGCCACTATTTTAGTAACCAACAGTGAGGCATGAGGTGAAAGAGAAACCTGATCCAAGATGAGAAATGAGGATTCAAGAGAGACATTAACATTTCATGCTTAGATCCACTGAGTTATCCTCTCAATAAATCATTGTAACATTCCCATTGTTACCGTTGCACCAAAGAGCACGTAACCCTAAGACTCTAAGCTTTTGCATGTTACAGGTAAGGACATCTCAGTCAGTGCTTACCAGAGAAAGGACAAGGCAATAGCTTGGCAAGGGACTCTGACCCTCCTCTTGTCCAAGTCACAGTGTCCTGCTGGATGCCCGGCCTCTCTGCACTGCGCTCACTTAGGCAAGGGATTTGCCCTCCACACCAGCACCACCCGTCTTCCCACCGCGTTTCCCCAACCCTGCTTCCTCTTCCACTCTGTAGGCTACAGTGGAAACTTTCTTGGACATTTCTAACCTCAGCTAGTTAATGCCCTTGTTCGTAGGTCAGGGCCTTCCTTGGACACTGGGCACCTGAAGCTGCTACTCACTGGCTCCTCCTACAAGGCCTTCATGCCCTGCAAGTGAGGGGTCCCCCACCTCTGACAGTTGCCTCTCTCTGTTGAGAAACCTCCTCCTTCTTGGGCTTATTCGCCACAATTTCACGCAGTTTCCTTTTATTTCTTTTTTCTTGTGTAATTCCTTACTTAAAATTTCAGCTTCATTTAGATATAACTTTCATGCAATAAAATTCATCCTTTGAAATGCTTGATTCAGTGGTTTTTAATATGGTCACACAATTGAATTGTTTTTAGTTCTTACCTAATATTAAAAAAAAAACCTGCTACAAATATTCATGCATGATTCTTTCTATGGAGAAACATTGCTTCTCTCCTTTGAACCTCTGGGGACAGTAAGGCCAGCCCAAACTCAGGAGTTCTAGTAAAAGGAGAAAAGAGACTGGACTGTGCTGTGGCACCCAAAGCCCAAACCTTGTCTCTTTTACGATATCACTAATGATTCAACCAGAGAAATGGAATTGGTAGGATATGTGCATACACACACACACACACACACACACACACAATCACTTACCATGCTGCCCTATGTGATATATTGTGAATAGCTAACGGGTGAAGCAACTCAGAAATCTTTTGAGAGAGCCTTTGGAAGGAAAGATCAGGACAAGCTGGCTCCCCAGCAGGGGTAGAAGAAGGCCAAAATCCTCTTCCAGACTTTCTATCTGACTAAGTTCTATCTAATCAGGAGAGTTCCCCTAACTTAAAAAGTCAGGGGAAGTTTGATCGCATCTTAAAAAATCCCTTCACAGCAGGATCCTTATTAGTGTTTTTATACTTTTTTTTTTTTTTTTTTTTTTTTTTTGGTACTGGGGATCAAACTCAGGCCCTTGTGTGTCCAAGGCTGGAATGGTACCACTTGAGCTAAATCCCTGCCACTTTAGTGCACTTTAGTGTTTGATCAAGTACCTGAGAGACACTTGTGCTACCAATGGCTACTACTTCCCTTCTGTCCTCCAACCCTTCCAAAAGAACATTTTTTGTGGCTCCCCCATGTTTGAAAACACACTAAAAAGGGAATTCTGAGAAATGTAATTCACCACAGCATAGTGGCTCACCACAAAGTAAGCACACTTCTGGTCTCAGTTGGAGAAGTCCCAGTTCAGGTCACATGACTACCAGCTCAGGTCACATGACCACCCAAAGCCTAATTACTGTGGCCCGAGATGGGGTGGACTCACTGAGTGTCAACCACTTGGTCTTCTTTTGACTAGGAAGCTAGGAAACCATGATGGATAGTCTGAAAGTATTATCTAATTCAGGTAGAGGAGGAGCAGGTCCCCAAAGGGACTGGGGGATGAAAAACAACAAAACATTTTGTTTTGGTTGCTACAAGATAGTATATCATGCCCATCCCTCAGAAGGCATTCAACTTGGGTTAGAACCAGTTACACTGGCTGTGCTACTCCCTTTGGCTGGGCCTTAAGAGAAGGCCATATCTGTCAGTCCCTATGAGCCCTACACAGGCCCTGCTCCTGATGTCAGGATTGGTTTCTCGACAACTGGTGTCTTTCCAACCTTCAGAAATGGTTGTTATTTCCCAAGACACATTTCTATCTGTGCATCATGCTGCTGGTTGCTCACACTCAAGTTTCTCCTGGAAATCTGTAGCTACACCATCTGGCTTCAGGGGGGAGATGATCATGGGTCTTTTACTGTTTCACTGCCTCCTCCTTCTTGGAGGGCTATAACCCATTCTAATGGCCCCCAGTGGGAAGATTCCCCATGTCTGTTGTCCCCAAGCAACCAAAGCAGCCCATTTCTGCCACGAGTCCCTGCAACATCATCAGGTTGGTAAATCTAGGCCAGCAGAAATGGTGCTGAACTTGAAACTCATCAAAGTTTCATGATCCTTTTCTTAAGAATGGCTCCAGCAGGGAGAGGAACTTTCATGGCATATCTATCCTGGTGGTGCTATAAACATCCTGGCAGGAGAAGCAACTCTTCCTGCTGCTTGTTTTTGTCCTCCACACCTCCATGTCGTGTGATTTCAAGGCAAATGCTTGTAGAGGGATAGCAAAGGAGAAAATGACTTTTCTCACTAAAGGAGGTCAGGAGGGGCTGGTCATCACCTCCTTTTAGCCAGGGTCAAAAACTGAGCTTAAGTTAGAAACTATAAAGTGCTGCACTGGTAATGAGGCTGGAGAGCTCATAGCGTGACTCTCTCCACTGGACCCTCTTTTATGCCTTCTGTCTTCTTCGGTTGCACACGCTAGAGTTTGTAATCATGTGCCACACATCCTTTTCATTCTATTTGCCTCACCTACTACTCACCAGAAGCTGGCAAGAATATGGACAGGCCTGCCTCACCTGGCCCTCAGCAGGCACTCAATAAATAAGTGTTGAATGAACAAACATGTTCTTCATGTCATCTGG
The DNA here is from genome assembly GCA_004025085.1 of Thryonomys swinderianus. Taxonomy (NCBI): domain Eukaryota; kingdom Metazoa; phylum Chordata; class Mammalia; order Rodentia; family Thryonomyidae; genus Thryonomys; species Thryonomys swinderianus. The sequence continues at coordinate 39,595 of PVIC010010445.1, forward strand.
GAAGCATATTTAATCTAAAATATCAGAGCTTCCTAGGAAGACAAATTAGCTCTACCTTGCTGTTTTGTTTTAATGCTAGTTCTGATTTTGCCCCAGGTTGTAAGTAGGTAGTGCTCATTAGGCATTTGCTTATGTGTTGAGCATCTGTATACACTCTTGTATATAGATTTCCTCGGAGGTAGGCACTATTATAAAGCTCATTTAATAGGAAGAAAACAAAAAGGAGTGAGTTTAAGTACTTGCCCTATAGTATCCCCAACCGGCCTCTAGCTGCTAAATGCTAAAGCCTTGAAAGGTGAGAAGGAGCTTAGAACCGAACCAGGTCTCAAAAATTGCCACCCTGATATTGTATTTCCTGTTTAAACTCTTATTCTTCCTCCTCTTCTTCTTCTTAAAAAATATACATTTGTCAGGGCAGAGATTTAGCTCAGTGGTTCCAGTGCATGCCTAACAAGCACAGGGTCCCTGATTCCATCCCCAGTAATCACATACAACAGTACCAGGCATGGTGACTCACGCCCACCAGCAATCAGTACCACACACCACAGTGCCAGGCATGGTGGCTCACGCCTGTAATCCCAGCACTGAGGAATCAGAGGCAGAGGATTTCTGTGAGTTCCAGGCTTGCCTGGGCTACATAGTGAGCTCAAGGCCAGTGTGAACAAAGCGAAACCTTTTTCTTAAAAAAAAAAAAAAAGGAACAACGAGAAACAGCATTAAGGAAGCTGATTTGCAATCTGAGTAGGAGCTGCCTCCCTCAGGGCAAATTTAGGGAGCCCAGTGGATAAACCCCAATGTAGAACTGCAAAATTAGCTGCCAGGGGAGGGGCGGGCAGCAGTCACAGGGGGCAGAAAGCATTTAACAGCCTTGTGTTAATCAGATTCCAATTTACCAAACTAAATTTTGTTTTCCTTCAGGTGAAATCTCCAGTGATGGGGGAAGCCTGTTCACTCTTGTTTTGCAAGATTCAAACAAAAGTGTTTGTACTCCAAGATTCAGACATATTTGAGAAAAACAGGAAAGAATAAAGGAGTGGCCTCAGGACAAGGGTGAGCATCAGGCGCTGGGACACTGGGGTGAAAGTCCGCTGTTCCCAACGAGACCCCTCTCCCCCACCTCAGCCTCCCCTCTGGTAGTGGGCTCAGGCAACAGAGGCAGAACACAAATAAATAGAAGAGCTGCTTCATTAAACTGTCCTGGGGAGCTCTGGGTTTGGTGACCTCTGAAAGAGAAGTAACTACGTGTTAAAGACAGGACTGTCCCTCAGGCCAGTCTCTGGAGCAGGCAGGGACAGGGCAGCTGAAGGTCAGCCAGCATGGCCTCCAGCCAGAGGGGAAGATCAGCTTCGGCAGCATCAGCAGCATTGCAACGAGGAGCCTGCTGCAGCTGGGTGGCCAGGGAAGCAGTGAGCAACTGAGTTGGAAAGCTTGCTTGAACCCACTGGCCTTCTAGTCAGCTGGGGGAGAACAGAGGCAGCCTGGGGTTCCTTCAAAGAGGGCAGGTTTAGAATCAGAAAGGACTGGCTTTCTGGAATGAGAATCATTCAGCCTGTCCCTTCCCATGGTGCTCAACTGCTAAGTGTCTGAGCACATCACAGGACATCAGTGCTGCATTCAAGAAAGTAGATTCTGTGCTATACAACATGGATGTACAGTCACATTCCACCTCGCATCTTGTAAAATTCCCAGCCGCCTTACAGATAAATCTGACAGTTGTCTGGGAGCTCAGGCACGCAGTAAGTGAATTAGCACCCAGGCCTGCTAATGAATAAACCGAGACTGTGTGTGTGCCATCACTGCATCTCCCATGGCTACGTGGAGTTAACCCTATTAGCCCAAGCACCAGTGACTTTTAGCTTTTGAAATTTTTTCTTTAAATTATAATGGTTTTGGGTGAGGCCTTTAGGAAATTTCTCTTTCTAAACTGTGCTCACTTTGCTTCATATCTGAGAAGCCCAGTCCTTGCCACAGGAGAGGCCTAAAACGTACTGAGGGAATTGTGTGCTAGGATCTGTTGCTGTTCTCTCCTTGACCCTTACATTTTCTGTCTTAAAATGAAGATAATAAAACCACTCCTGCTGTATCAAGATAAAGATTGACACAATATGTGCAGAATACACAATACCTTATATCTGAAAGGACAATTGGTATTTTCATATGACAGGAAGAGCCCTGTCTTTCCCATGGCTACTAAATCTGCTGATCTTCAGAAAAGCCCTAACCTTCGTGTTTTTGTAGAAATACTGGTATTATACTCTCTTAATACCTTTAGCATTATCTTGAAATAAAATGATATAGGTGAAAGCAGATTGGAAGTAGCAAGTCTCTTTCAATTTCTGTAGTTTTGGGATCATTTTATGTGCGCTCTGGCCAAACTTTTCTCACTGTGGAATCCAATCCATAACTATTGAATTGATATACACACACATACACACACACATATACATATACATGCACACACACATGAGCTTACATTGGTTTCCCTATGCATGCATCATCACTTGAGTTCAGGAGCATTCTTGAGCCCGGCTGGGGTCTCACAACATTCCTGAGAAACATACATGCCTGTGCCCCTTAAATAAACATGTATGTCCTTCTTGATAATTTTCCTTGAAATTGCTGCATATAATTTTCCTTTTTTGGACCTCAGATGAGGAACATTGTATATGTATGTATGTATGTTTTTATTATTTCTCATTCATTCACATTGGAGGGGGGTTTCTTTTTTCCTCATCTTTTGGAGCTGCTGCCCTTTGTAAATACTCTTTTTTTGTCATACCAGGGATTAAAATCAGGACTTTGCACTTACCAGGCAGGTGTAAAAGCCACTGAGCTATATCCCCAGCCCTGTAGATCATTCTTTTTTAAAAAATTGATTTTCTTGATACTTTTTTTTTTTTTTTTTTTTTTGCTTTTTGGAGACAGGGTCTCGCTTTGTAGTTCAGGCTGGCCCTAAGCTCACTATGGTGCCCAGGCAAGCCGCCGCGAATGCAGCAATCCTCTTGTCTCTGCCTCCCGAGTGCTGGGATTACAGGCATGAGCCACCACGTCCGGCATTGTGGTATGCGGTGTTGATTGCTGGTGGGCATGAGTCTCCACGCCCAGCATTGTATGTGGTTTCCGGGGATCGAACTCAGGACCTTGCGCTTGTGAGGCAGGCACCGGAACCACTGAGCTAACCCTCCGGCCCGGTACATTTTATATATACATTTTGATCACATTTGATATTGAGTTTGTATTAATACATGACACATCTTGATTCTCACTTTTTTCCAATTTCCCTGCCCTCCTTACAACTCCCTACCCCCTATATGCATAAGCTGTAGATCATTCTTATTAAGCATTAACTTGGTGAATGGATGGACATCATTTGGGAACAGCTCTGGGATATATTACAAAACATAAAGCAGTCACTGCAAACATCTGCAAAACTTGGCATCTATTGTGGTTTCAACAAGCTCAGGGCCAAGACCTTAACAGGTCTTGAGGTCCTCAGAGAATGCTGTGCAGACACGATTTATGTGGCGATAGGGTGAGAAGTGTCACTCAGCACTTCAGGTACCAGGTAGAGTGGGTCAGCATTTGTAAACACGAGTCATTGTCTCATCTTAGCCTTCACGTCCATTGCCTAAACTGCTGTCATATCCATTTCTGCAAGTTCTTGTGGTGACTTTGAATGAAGCTTATTTCCTCAGGGCCTCAAGAACAGGTACCTTCTGGTCCTGGCCCATGAGTCTCCATGTTCCCACTGATTAGCCTGTTTCTTAACATCTCTGGCATTAGCGGGTTTGCATCTCCTTCTGCTGTTGCCCCTTCTGAGG
>PVIC010010446.1:0-26412 GCA_004025085.1 Thryonomys swinderianus
CGCCCCGCCCGGACAGCGGGCGCCCGGAACCGCGGGAGCGTCTCCTGCCGAGGCAACGCCGGGACGGGCCACACCGCACACCGCGGGGGCCTGAGCGGAGGACCGCGCCGGCCGGGGACCACCGGCGACCCGGCAAAGCGAGGCCAGTTTCAAAGCCCCCAGCTGCTCGGAGACTCCGGCTCCTCCTCCGCGGGCCCGGGCCTCGCCGGGAAGGTCCCTGTGCCGCCCTCGGGGCTGTTCCCGAGGGGAGAGGCCGGACAATCGCCCTGCGGGTCCGAAACGAGTCGCTGTGGATCAGTGAGCTTGCCCGGGAGCGCGGGGTGCGGCGGGGGAGGGCAGCCCTCGAGGCCCCCGCGTGTTCCTCCCGCCCGCGGCCGCGGGCACCGGATGCCCCTCCCGCACGGCATCCCTGGAGGACCACAGACTGGCCTTACCCGGACAGAACGACCTCGACTGAAGCCTCCCTCGGGGTTGTGCCTGCCAGGTTCCCTTTGCCTTGCACCGCACGCTTGCACCCCGTGCCCCGGGCTTCACCTTATTTTCTGACCACGCCTTGACAGCATCTTCTCCCGTAGCACACAGCTAAGAAGCGCAGAGCCGGGCCAACCCCGAACAGCTCATCAATGAGGCTGTAGATCGGGGCGCAGCAGACACGGGGGAAGCAGATGTGACTGGTTCATTGGAAGATCTCGGGACACATGCGCAGAAACTTCTTATTCCCAAATCTCACTTGCTAGGAATCCAGCCAGAAGCTCTCGGTGCCAAGTTTGATCCGGTGATTCCTATCAAGGCTCCAGCAAAATCGATGTAGACAGTATACAGTTGCTCAAGAAAAAGTCAAATAAGTTGTAGGACCAGTGCTGTCCGCTGTTGTTCTAATAATCTAAAGGCTAAGAGTAGAAGATTGCGTTGGGTATTGGGTCAAGGGGGATCATCACAGTTCTGTAAGTCAGAACAACGAAGAATGGGTTACAAAACAAGCGATGAAGATATATTGGAGGGGCTGGGCTGTAAAATTTGTGCTGCTGCTTGCTTTACAAGTGCAAGGTTGTGAGTTCTGTCCTCGGCACTGAAAAAAAAAAGCGAAAACAACCCCCTACACAAGATATGCTGGAAGATGGTCATAGGAATTGATCAAAAAACCTTGACAGGGGGAGTCTAGAATCAATCTATTTAGAGATACAAAATTTATTAATATAGCTGTGCCACTTAATGAACCATCCCTAGAGTCTATTTATAATAGCAATGGAGTGCATGACTTGCATATATTAAACAAAATCACTAAAGTAAGGGTAGGTATTGTAAGTGGTGTTGAGTCAATTTGTTGATTAGCCCTAGTTTATACTGACCTGGACCTATAAATGAAAGAAAAATCACCCTCTGTAACCGAGTTAACAAAAGGAGAAATTTATTATGTAATGCAAGGCAATATGTTTTCATATAGTTTAGAAAATAAGCATGTTTCATATATCATAGAGAATAAATAGGAGAATAAGTACCATACAGAAAAGTGAAGGGTACCCCCGTAGTTGTAGATACGTGGTGTATCGGTGGGTCAATCAGCTATACTCATTAGGGCCTACCCATGGGCGAGACACTTGTCTCCCTGCCCAAGGCACAAAAGCAGACAAAACATGGTCCCAGATCTCAAGTACCAGCTACTTAGAAAAGTCTTTAGAGCTAAATGGATCATAAGGAGTAATACAAAAGTGAAGACAGTATAATCCTTTAAGAAAAATTTCTGTCTCAATGACAATGTTATTTTAACATAAAGCTCTATGCATTTACTCTTTACAAATATTAAGGGATAAAAACTAATTTGGTTAAATATAAAACTAGTAAAAGTACAATTTGATATAATTAAGCTAATCTTTTATAGATATATATATATATGAACTACAGTTATATTTTATATATAAAGTTTTTTTTTTTTTTTTTTGCTTTTTGAGACAGGGTCTCGCTTTGTAGTTCAGACTGGCCCTGAGCTCACTATGGTGCCCAGGCAAGCCGCCGCGAACTCAGCAATCCTCCTGTCTCTGCCTCCTGATATATAAAGTTATTTTAAGACAAGTCATTTCAATACTCAATGGATAATACATATGATGGAATAAATGATTAATTCATTAAAGGCAAATTACTAACTTATTCAGTTAATTTAATTTTGAAAATAATTAAACATTTGCTCAGCTTACTGGAACTGTGACTTTTGATTTGATGTCACTGGATAAGCCACTACTGACACTAGCTATCTAGCAATACAGCTTAGAAATATCACAAGGGATTATTTCTATGAGTAAAACAGTTTTGTTTCTCTGAAAGAATGAAGAGTAACTCAGTAAATAGCATCATGTATACTTGGCCCTACAAAATGTTTCCAAACTAGTACTATTTCAGGCTGGTTCAGATTTTTAAAAATATTTTCAAGATTGAATTTATAGGTGCCTAGTCTATTCTTTTTTGCTTTCAGGAAATAATAGTATTATTTTATTCCAGTGAATCTTTTATATGCAATAAAGAGTGGTAATTTATATATACAACAAGGGGTAAATAACATAGATCATTTTTGTCCATCCTTGTGGAACTTATTTTTTATAACATTAGTGTTTTACATTCAGGTGACATATTTTGATACACAAGTAATAAAAATTTGCAGCGTGAACAGACAATGGAAGAAATTGAACACAAGAACTATGGGGTGGGAGCACAATTTCTGCATCAATGATAAGTCTTCCTGATATTACAACATATAGAGATCTTCATTTGAAATAAAATTAACATTGGATGGGCATAGCATTTCAGCAGCTATCCATTGCTAGCATGACAGTAAAGGTAACCTTTGGTAATTTTAAATTTATTAATTTACATTTAAGAAAAATACAATAGTAGTATTTAAGAAAATAAAATTTTATGTACTTTTCACATGCATATCAATATTAGAGAAGGAACAAATGGAAATAAACTCTTCCCCCTTAGACACTATATACATAAGTATCAAAGTCTAGTACCTTAGAGGAATGTTTACCTGCTGTGATTAGTCTATAGTCAAGATGTATCTCTCTATATAAAATAAGGCCACTTACCTATTTTTTGAGTTCTGAATAATGTGACATTTTAGAGTTTAGAATCATAATTATAGTTTATGAGGAATAAACTATGGAAAGGTTAATTGCCTACCCCTGAATGATCAAAACTAATCACTCATTCAAAATTATTTCATTGGAGGAAAGGCACATGAGACCTGATATCTTATGGACTCTCTCCTTACTGAACAGGGAAGAAAATAGAAACCAGTATAATTTTTGAAATATCCAACCCTTTCCATGATCTTTCTAGTTAAGGCACTGGCGTTATAGAACTTGTAAATGTGGTAACTTCTCGGCAACAGGAAATAATTGAGAAGGGAGAAAAAGAGCTGTGAAAGTTATTATTATTATTATTGTTAAATACAGAGACTATCCTCATGAAGTTGATAATGAATTTAAGTGTTTCATGAGAAAACATATCCTTCTTTTATCCTCTCCAATGACATTTGGAGACTCTAGTATCGGAAATTTTTTTCTTACAAAACTTATTACAAATAAGAGTGTAATAATACTGACTATTCATAATAATCTCTATACATGAGAGGTACTTACTAGTCTTAGGGTGATGCAGACGTAAGCTGCTAAAAGTAGCTTACATATTTTAAACCAACCATCTGTTTTTAAAGGTAAAGTGACTTGATCATTAGGAACATGTCAATAATGAACATATTGAGCAGTTCTATCTCAGAAAACAGTTAAAGCCAAACAGGAAAAAGAAATGTCAATTTGTACACAAATCTGCAAAAGTTTAAGATGCCACCCTATAAAGGTCTGATGATGATCCATTAATTGGATTGTGACTACATTATTTAAAATATACGTATTGTTTTGAGATACTCCTTCACATGTCTGCACGAACGAAAGAAGCAAATACTCCGTCTTCTCGGGCCAGCAGGCTTTCTGGAGTGTCATATTCTAAAATATTTCCTCGCCTCATCACAATAACCAGATCTGCAGTCAGAATAGTGTGAACCCGATGCTGTGAATGAAAAGAATATGTATATTAGTTCCAAATTTCAACCCATTATGCAAGAAAATGTACACTTTTGACAGGTTATTCAAAGACACTCATTTATCTTGGCATACCAGGAGACGCAGAAAACAGAGCCCCCCTTTTTTCTTACTCACTGTATCATGTATTGATGTACTTTAAATACTGACTAATATGGCTGGATTTTATTTGGATTGTATGAACTGTAATGTAGCTACTGAATTAGCGCCATCATTTTCCTGGAACATGAGGTAGGCTAAGACACGTTTGTCAAACCCTTTAATGTCCAGAAAAGCCACTGTGGGCCGGCTGCATTATATTTTGCAGTCATCTCTGTGCGAGTCAACTGATGTCATCAGCTAGCACACAATTAAAAGAACGCTGGAGGACTGGAGATTTAGCTCAATGGTTCCAGCATCTGCTTAGCAAGTGCAAGGTCCCTGGTTCAATCCCTGGTAGCCACATACAATAATACCACGAGTGGTGGCTCATGCCCACTGGCAGTCAGTACCACATACCACAAATGCCAGTCTTCGTGGCATCCCAGCACTTGGGAGGCAGAGGCAGGAGGATTGCTGAGTTCAAAGCTTGCCTGAGCTACGTAGTGAGCTACATAGTGAACCCTGGAAAATAGTGGATTCTGGGAAGAAAAAATATGGCTAAGTCCATTTAGTATTAGAATGAGTTGGCCAGGACTTGAGGCATGTGGCCTCTCCAGTTTGGGGGTCACTACCTCCTACTCATTCTCTCTTTCCACTAAAGCCTTGGAGAGAGGAATTTGGTGTTAGTCGTTAAGAAAAGAGACCACTGACTGAGCACGAGCCATACATGAAGCATTCCACCTACACAGTTGTAGATCATCCGAGGATCCCTCAGCTACGGGTAAGGGCTCACAGAGATCAAGATAAATGAATAGAAACATAGCAGAATCAGAATCAAAAACATTCACTGACTTCCGACTATGAGGAATTTCCACCTTGCTGTCCCACTGTTGCCCCGGAAGTCCCTGGTACCACTGCGGAATGTTTGCCTATACTATGTGAACAGTGCAGGCTGTGGAGTTAGCAACCTACTAACTTTTGTGTGTGTGCCTCCAGGTTCATGTCCATACGATGACAGTAATAACACCCCCTGTCTTGGAGAATTATGGTGGACATCAAATGAGATAATCCATGTAAAAAATTCAGCCCCTTGTCTGCTACATACAAGCCAATAATAAAAGTCAGCTACTACTATTTATTGTTTTTTATAGTTGAGAAGAGCAAAATCAGTGTGGTGAGCAACCTACTGTTGCTGAGGTTAGCACTGTCCAATAAAAATGTAATGTAAGCCACATACAGTTTTAAGTTTCCTAGGAGCTACATTTTAAAAGTAGAAATAAATAAGTGAAAGCTATTTTAATAATATACATTAACCCAATCCGTCCAAAATGTTATCATTTTGACATGTAGCCCATATAAAATTACTCATAAGCTCTGTCACATCCTTCTATTGTAAGAACTATGTCTAATGAAATATACTCTGTATTTTGTGCTTATGGTGATTCTCAAATCACACTGTCTACATTTCAAGGGCTCAGCAGCCTCATTGGCTAGGGGGGTACCATGTTGGACCTGGAGAGTGAGTCAATGGAAATTCCTGCCAGGGAGCTAAACCCAGAAAGGTTACCTACTTAGGAGATGGACAGTCTTCCAAAGTGCCTTTCTCCTAACAATCCAAAGTCCAGTTTAAAACCATCCGCAGGGACAAAGGTCTATATTCCAATCTGGGCCACACAGATCAGGTAGTCTCAATGTTAACGCCTTCAGAAAAGCAAGCATGGTATGACTCATCATCATGGAGGACAGAAATACATACAGAGTGTGATAATGATGCTACGTTAGAACATACCCAGTGTTGTGGCTCGTATCTAGATATCCCCTCAAAGCCTCATGCAGTCATTGGGGGGACTTTTAAAAAGTGGCTGGATCTACAGTGTGTGGTGCAGGATCAAGGGTGTGGTTTGGCCTAGTTCTAGGCAGTATTAAAGGTGTGAGTGTGACACCTGCCCCAGGGGCAAAAAAGTGTCGCTGTGCTCTTGTCTGACTGCATGTCCTGGACTGTTTCTCCTCTGCCATGGCACCCTGCCTCGGAGTCAGTCAACTATGAATTGAACCCTCTACAAACTGTGAGATAGTTTGAAAAATTTTCTCCTTTGACTTCAAGTGATGGATATTTTGCCTCAACAACTCAAAAAAGTCACTAAGATGCCCCATTTTTTAACAACCTTAGACAAGCCTATTATTCACTAAATAATACACATTTAGGTTTTATCAAAATTTAGAGGGCACTGTCTATTCATCTTTGAACCACAGCCATTTTCACACCTGTGTAGAAGAAAAAAACAAACACAATATTAATTAACTGTTAACTCTCTGCTGTGCATTTTTTATTCCAGAAAAATTTTATTTCTTCAAGAACCACATCAGGGATGTTTAAAAAAGAATTTTGCCTCCAAATTAATAAATAAGGTCTCTTAAACATTGCCTTGAAAACCTAAAATAATGTTTACTGAGAATTAAAAAACATTGAAAAATTAATGCTTTTAATTAAAAGCATTGAAAAACTTAAAACATTGAAAAATGCAGCAGAAATAAATATAGGTGATGTTTATCTCATTAAATTCAAATTACCACTTGTTGACTGATAGGTGCTGGGTTCTGAACACTCTCCTTCCCACAACCCCTTGCGCTCCCTGGGAACAAAGCCAAACTGGCTACTAGCCAGAGACCCTCCTCCTCTCCTTCGACCCTTGATGTTATCACCCTTTCATGGAAAGACCCACCCATTAGAGAAGTGTTACCCTATTCCCGCCCCAGGGGCTATATAAAATGCCTACAATCCTTTGTTCACCCTCAGCCACGCTAGTCACCATTACACAGAGTGGCTCTAGCTGGTTCCTTTCCCTCAATAATGCCTGCTACAGACACCCAGGCCTCGGCAACCTTGTTTAATTTTCTGTCATTGACAAAGTATGGCATCAGAGGAAGAGTGTTGATGAAATTTTCAAAATGCTTCAGAGAAATTAATCAAGTGTAAAGACTACAAATCATTTTCATAAATAAATATCTTGGACCCCTTGGGATTTCTTTGTATAAAGATATTCTATAATATTTAGTGGCAGTTAACCAAAGTACCAGAACAACTTTTAGGCAGACAAGGAAAATAACCCTTAACAGAGCCGAGGGACCGTTGGCATGAGACCACACAACTGTACTGGTCTCTTCCTTTTCATGAGCCTGTTAGGAGGCTTCGGTCAGCTCTGTGTGGGCAGGAATTCAGGGCATCCTCATGGTTACCCTCACACTAACCGTCTAGAAGAATGGATGGACGACACTTGTCCATGGATAAGTATTCATTGGATATGGAACAGAAATTTTATAAAAAAGAAATCAGGTAAAAAAAAATACATACTTTTTGGTTAAAATACAAAGTGTGCTCAAATAATCTTCCAGATTTATACTCAGTGAAATAACACAACATCATGCTTCATGCAAAATAAAGAAAAAGCAGCCTTTTAAGTAAGGAAAGGTCTACTTCCCCTCCAGCCCAACTCAGGTAGGGGCACTGGAAGTTCTTCTGTTCCCCAAATCTCTCTTTCTGCCTTGTCCAGTGTGAAAATTCTTGCAAGTATTTATGAACTATTTTCTAGCTAGCCAGTTGTCACACCTCTTAACTCATTCACACCTTGGTATGAATGAGTTATCAGGTGACTCTATTCCAGGGAAAAGGAACCCCAGAGGTCACTGGGAAAAGGGCAGAAAGTGGATTTTTATTCACCTGGCTTGGATGAGGCATCACTTCCTGCCACCATGCAACAGCTGCTCTTTCCCCCATGCAACATTCACAAAAATAGAAGCACAGTGTGAATTCTATATACAACTTCTACGGCTCAGAGGTTAAATTTAAGTGACCATTTAAATTAAACAATGCACTCTTCGGAGCAGGCAAGGACCATGTCATATTTGTAAGGATGACTACAAAACATACCCAAGGAACAGTAAAATTAGGCCTTAGGGTGGAGGTGAATCTGGGGCACAGGTTTTGTAAATATTGCTTGCACGGGAAGACATGTACATGCATTTTACTCCGTCCTGAACTGAACAGAAGCCCCTGTTCAAGCTGAGTAATGTAATAATGCGCTACGGTCAGGCCCCTCCCACTCCAGTGATAGCATAGCGTTGCCTTACTGAGGGGACCCCACTAAGATAGCTACCAGAGAACGGATACGTCGCAGAGGAGATCATGATGGTTTACTTGTGGGTCATCACCAAAGTAGAAAAGAGGCCATTCTTGTGGGTGAGTAAGTTTGGACCAGTGTCACACTCCACTAAAATGCCCTCAGAAAAGACTAAAACAAGATCTGCTTCTGTAATAGAGGAGACGCGGTGCTAGGGAGAAAAAGGAAGAGAAGAGAAAGATCAGCAGGAGGAAAAGTGTCCCAGTGACTTAGTGAGCAGTAGGCCTATCTGTAGCAAGAGCCCACCCAGCTGCAAAGCGGAAGAGAGAAAACACCATGACCTATTTTAAATAAGCCATAACATAAATCAGAAGGACATAAACAATTCTTTCATTTGTCTGGTAGCATTTAAAATAGAGAAATTAAATGCTGTTGCTTTGAGGGATTTCATTTTCTTCTTCTTCTTCAAAAAAGACGGATGGAAATTTTGTACCGATATTAGCAGAACTGGCGATGGCATTTAGGAATTTTGTTTTTGAAATTCCTCATCAGACCATGAGATTATAGAAAAGAAAATTAGTCCAGAGAATTAGTACATGATCTGCTGGAATCTTTAGAGGGAGGTGACGCTTTTGTTGCAATTTAGAGGCATTAGATACAGCAGAGAATTTGGAAAAAAACAATGTTTTTGAAGTAAAACCTGTACTTCTTCTGCTATGTTTGTACAGACACAGAAAGATTATAATAGGAAAACACAACTCAAATAAGCACATTTTCATCACTCAAATGTAAAAATCAGACAATCTTAGAACAAAAGCTCAGGAGGAGCCAATCAACCCCGTCTCCCATACTCACAGCAATGGTGACAACAGTGCGATCTGCAAAGGCTGTCATCACTACCTTCTGCAAGATGTTTTCCTGCCAAAAAAATAAAAATAAAGCATCAATAAAACTCAGTGACTAAAGGAGACTGACTGAGGGATTGGTGAGAGGAAGTCCAAGGAAGAGAATCTACCCACACGAGCAGCAAAATTTTCATCTGGGTTATACCATAAGCAGCATGTATATTCAAAATAAACCAAGCCCTGGGACGGAGATTTAGGTCAGTGGTTCCAGCACCTGCCTCACAAACGCAAGGTCCTGAATTCGATCCCGGTAACCACATACAATGCTGGGCATGGAGACTCATGCCCACCAGCCATCAATACCACATACCACAGTGCCGGGCGTGGTGGCTCATGCCTGTCATCCCAGCACTCGGGAGGCAGAGGCAGGAGGATTGCTGAGTTCGAGGCTTGCCTAGGCTACATAGTGAGCTGAGGGCCAGCCTGAACTACAAAGCAAGGCCCTGTTTCCAAAACATAAAATAAATAAATAAACCAAACCCTGACATGACGTTGACCTTTGATTCAGAAAAAGGGAAGCTGACATCCATGCCCAAAAGGTAGATTTTTGACTTACAAAATATACTGGGCAGGAATCATTTTTATCCTCATCACAAACTGCTATTTTATACACACACACACACACACACACACACACACACACACACATATATATTTTTTTTTTTTTTTGCTTTTTGAGACAGGGTCTCACTTTGTAGTTCAGGCTGGCCCTGAGCGCACTATGGTGCCCAGGCAAGCAGCCGCGAACTCAGCAATCCTCCTGTCTCTGCCTCCCGAGTGCTGGGATTACAGGCATGAGCCACCACGTCCGGCACTGTGGTATGCGGTGTTGATTGTTGGTGGGCGTGTCTCCACGCCCAGCATTATATGTGGTTACCGGGGATCGAACTCAGGACCTTGCGCTTGCGAGGCAGGCGCCGGAACCACTGAGCTAACCCTCCAGCCCTGCTATTATATTTTGAAAGGTGTTCTGGGTAAATTTTTACCTCTTTGCTAGAGAAAAATCTGATTACATCACTTTTAACATGGAGGAATTCCTTCTAACCAAGTGCCTTACTGATGCTTAATTCATATTTTTCTTCCCCCATCTTCTCTCCTTCTCCTATCCGATGAGGACGCAGTATTCTTACAGTAACCCTCAGTATTGTATAACCTTAATAATCTCGATGTACTTAAACTTAATGAAAAGACTTGAAGAGATACTACTTTATTGTTTTGGATTATGGTCACTTTGAGGTTATCTAACTTTGAGAAGGTATGTTGGGTAACCTTACTTCATAGAAAAAACTATGAGAATTTTGCATCTCCACAAAAAACTGTCTTCTTCCTACTGGGGCTTGAACCGAGGGCTTTCACACTGAGCTGCATCCCAGCCCTTTATTTATCTTTCCCAGTCCCTATGTCACTAGTTGCCTGGGCTGCTCCTTGAACTTCCAATCTTTCTTCCTTATCCTTCCAGAGTGCTGAAATTTTAGGCATGGGCCAGCATGCCTGGTTTATAACCAGCTCTTAACGATCTTGAAACAATTTCACTTGTTTGGATAGTTTTACCCTATCTAAAATATGGACCAAGAAAATAACACAAAACTGTGTGTGTGTTTTTTTTAAGGAATTTGTCCTTTCTAAAGTCGAATTTTCAATATCAAGTTAACTTAAAAAATTTTTTTTAGCTCATACATGGTTTGTGGTTTAATATATTGTTTCCAACCAATCACAAGCTTTCAGACAAATCTTGTTGGGTGACTCTTAATTTATTTTAAAAGTAGCATTTCTGGCTTTTTGCCATGAGTGCATGCAGCAGGCCATTATCAAGTGTAGCTTTTATTAATCCTAGCAAATTCCTCTTCAAAGTGCTTTAGAGGGTGACTGGACTTGCTTATCAATAGTTTATTAAAGATTTAGATACTTTAGAACTTCTATGGAGTGATTCTTGAATACAGCGTAGCACTTCGATCACCTGAGCCTTGGAATTATACGGTCTTAGAAACATCAAACAGCAATGGCAGTCTGCAGTCTGGTAGATCATGAAAACACCTATCTCGAATCTAACAAAAACTTTACAGTCTTCCATTTCTCTCCCAGCCTTTGGTAACGGTCTTTCTACAAAGGAATAAAACCACACAATATTTGTGTTTCTGTGACTGCCTTATTTTATTAACATAATGAACTTTAGTTCTATTCATGTTGCCGCAAATGAGATTTTCCTTCTTTTGAAAGGCTCTATAGTTTTCCATTATCTCTATAACCCCCTCCATATATTTATATAAAGAACATATAAATGTGATATATATTTTTCTTTTTAATCCAGTCATTGTTGATGGCAAGTTAATTTGTGTTCATAGCTTGGTTATTGTGAGGCTAAAATGAACATGGGAATGAAGAAGTCTCTTCAATACAGTGATCTCAGTGGATTGTAGAATTGTTCATATGGTAAATCTATCTTAGTGGTTTGAAGGAATCTCCCTACTTTTTCCAGAAAGGCTCTTCCAATTTACATCCCCACCCACAGTGTACAAGTGTTCTTATTTCTCCGCATCCTCACCAACAACTGCTGTCTGTGGTCTTTCTGATAACAGCAATAAAATATAGCAGTCTGTTACATTGGATTGTGATCACAGTCAATAATATATACAGATATTTCAAAATTATAGACTCTGAAGTTGCTGAGACAGATTTTAACAACCTAAGTATAAAAACTGATAAATTTCTATGATATCTAAAATGATGTTACCCTAAAGATGTTAAGAAAAGGAGAAAAATAATTCTGAGGGAGAATTTATTTCCTGTTTATTGGTGATAGAAACTCCTTTAATGCCCATGGGAAATGTCGCTTACTGTGTTTCTCAGTGTGATCACTGGCGGATCGGGGAGATGACCAGACAATCATTTAAAACAATGGTACTCTTGACAGGTAAAGAAAAAATGTGATGGTAATAAAAAAAAAGGGAAACAGCCGAGCGTGGTGGCTCACACCTGTAATCCCAGCACTCAGGAGGCAGAGGCAGGAGGGTTGCTGAGTTTAAGGCTTGCCTGGACTACATAGTGAGCTCAGAGCCAGTCTGAACTACAAAGTGAGACCTTGTCTCAAAAAAAAAAAAAAAAAAAAAAAAGGGAAACAAAGCTTATATATTTAGGGGGTTGGGGTTGTGAGGTGAGTAGGGGAATGGGGAAAAATGAGATTTAAGTTGTGTCATATACTTGTACAAATTCCCAATATTGAGTGTTGATTGTATTGTGTATATACAATGTACCAATAAAGATTAAAAAATAAAGAACAGTGGTACTGAGGATCAGAGGCCCAATAAGGTGCGACATCAACGGGCATTTTCACGCACGGTTCGAGACCGCACTCACCGTGGCCATGTCGATGGAGGCTGTGGCTTCGTCCATAATGAGAATGCTGCTCTTGCGGACAAAGGCCCTAGCGAGGCAGAACAGCTGTCTCTGGCCGACGCTGAAATTCTCCCCACCTTCCGTGACAACCGCATCTAAGTCAGAAAAGAAGCAAAGATTCACTAATGAAAGGCAACTGATACTTTCCTTGGGGGGCAAAGTCACGAAAAATGCAAAAGCAAAGCAGCACGGTGGAGACCATCTCCCATGAGAGCGGCTATTTCCGTAGACAGACCAAGTGGAGTTGTGCGGTGGGAAAGGGAAGATGATGCGAAAGGAATTACGTCTTGATAACAGGCCATAAAGTGTTGTTAAATGGTTTAAAGACTGGAAGACCTTGGGAATTTCTAAATTAATTGTTGTAATTCCATAAGCAGCTTGTCCAAGGTCACATCTGGCAAAGATACAATAGAACTTGATAAGAAATATTTCCAGTTCCAGTTCCAGTTGTTTTCACTGTACTTTTCCAAGGACCTTCAGAACCAAGTGGATAAGGACTTTTGTTTATCTATGCATTTCTAATACTATGATATTTCAAGTGGACATTAAACATGATGTGATATGGATTAAAGAATGATATATCCTCATTAGGCTTAACGTTTTTATTTTCTATTTCCATCAACATTATATAAACTGCTATAGTGAAATTTGGATGAATACTGTTTCCAACAATTTCTTTAATTAGAACTCAAACACTCCACTTTTTAGTCATATCCTAGGGGAAAATTGCTATTAATCAGGCCTTCATTGCATCCAATTGTTACAACACTTCGAAGCCATGCAGTTTTCCCCACTTCAACTTACAGAATAACTAAGGGGATGCTGAGTATTCTTTACCAGATTTGTCTTGAACCAGAACTTTTTAAAAAGAAAATTGGTGTCACTTTTATTAAGATGCCGAACACAATGTTTGCTGAGCTATGTATTGGAAAAACAACCCTTCCCTTATTTATTTTATTTTTTTTTTTTTGGCTTTTTGGAGACAGAGTCTTGCTTTGTAGTTCAGGCTGGCCCTGAGCTCACTATGGTGCTCAGGCAAGCCGCTGCGAACTCAGCAATCCTCCTGTCTCTACCTCCCGAGTGCTGGGATGACAGGCGTGAGCCACCACGTCCGGCATTGTGGTATGTGGTGTTGATTGTTGGTGGGCGTGTCTCCATGCCCAGCATTTTATGTAGTTACCAGGGATTGAACTCAGGTCCTTGCGCTTGCGAGGCAGGCGCCGGAACCACTGAGCTAACCCTCCAGCCCCAACCCTTCCCTTCCCTTCCCTTCCCTTATTGTTTAAACTGAATATATCATACACACAAACTCTAGGCCCACAGTTTGGAATATGCCCTTGTGATAAAGAAGAATACCCTAACTGCTTATCTCCCCAATCATTAATGATGGTGGTGGGATTAGGTCTCTAAATGCCAAGAGAGAAAGTCTAGAAGCATGAATCAGTGTCTCACATAGACTTACTGGGCTCTCCACAGGAAATAAAAATTACTATGGGAAAGTTCATCCAGAGTTCTGGAATTACTCCCACAACTGACACTAGCAAGGTCAATAAAACTTCCCTTACAGAGAGGCTGTCTTGATTTTTGCTTGTGGTTTGCTTCTACTTTGGGCTTAATTAAAATCATAAAAGGTCTTGTTTTTGAGCAGGCTCTCCTTTCCAAATAAAATAACAAAGACACATGGTTTTGTTTTGTATGTTGACTTTTTTTTTTTAAATGAGATGCCAAAATGACACTGTCAATTTGGCAACTACATATTGTGCATTAAAAGTACAATATGAAAAAGTTATTGGTCCTCTGTTTTCTTAAATGAGTCCTGATTTTAAGGAAGCAAAAGTCAAAAACTGTACATGTTCATTTTTATGAATTAAGGAAGATATGAACTCTTGTTTCACTAATATGTTATTCTTACATTTCATCATTATTAGTTGGAAATTGGATGGAATTTTTCAGTAATTGTTTAAATACTTGTTTAATTCTTTACACAAATGGTCAAAACTGCTACTGCAACACAATAATAATAGAATATAATGTCTTCAAACAAGTTGAAAATTATATTCTGTAAGTAAAAAAGGAAGTGGCTGCCAATGTGGAGAAGTGACCTCCTAAATCACACTACGATTTTGAAATTTATCATCTTCTAAAATGTTTTATCTATTTTCTGAGGCTAAGTTACCCTGTAGGTGACCTGAATAGAAATGACCACAAAAAGCAAGGGATTCAGCTGACCTGTACCCACAATGATGAGAAGAACAAAGAGATAAATACATTAAATGGAGGATTTTTGAGTGCTTATACATAGCAGAATTTGTGATTCAGCTCATCAGATTGTGAACCAGGGAAAAATCACAAGATTGTACAAAGTCCCAACGACCTTTCATAGACTAAGCATAAGCGAATCTAACATCAGACCCAGGGCAGAGCTCAGTGACACAGCTTGTTCATAGTATGCATAAGGCCTTGGGTTTGATTCTTAGTACTAAAAGTAAATATATATGAAAGAGAATTTTTAACACTAGAATTATATGATTCTAACATAAAATATACAGAGAGGCATGGGGAGTTAACTGCATATGTACAGAGTAAATGTGATACTTAAAACAACAATACCTAGACCTCCAGGGAGAGATTTGACCATATTTTTCAGCTGGGCAATCTCGAGAGCCTCCCAGAGTCTATCATCTGTGCACTTGCACTCTGGATCTAAATTAAATCTGCAGGAAAAACCAATCAATTAGTAAATTAAAATGATAAAATAAAATGAAATAAGAAGAGCTTTTATGTATACTTGCTTAAAGGTCTTCTTTCCTGAAAATGTTAGCTTCTGTTCCTTTTGGTTACTGCTGTGTATTGAGCAGCTAGAACAGAGCAAGCCCTGGATTTCTGCTTCATGAGTGAATGAATGACTGTAATGTTACCCAAAAGCTTTTTGATGATGTCATCAGGCAAATGTATATACATGATAAAATATCAGTTTGGTTACGTGGGTCTCCCCCCCCCAACACTACACACTATGCTCAGCAAAACTTGAATAGTGTCTAGCAAAATATTATAGCAGAGTTGATGTGAAATGCATAAATCAACAGGGGACCCTATACATTTATTTATTTATTTATTTATTTATTTATTTATTTATTTATTTATTTATGAGTCAGGGTCTCTCTGTAGTTCAGGCTGGCCCTGAGCTCACTATGTAGCTCAGGCAACCCTCAAACTCAGCAATCCTCCTGCCTCTGCCTCCCAAGTGGTGGGATTACAGGCTTGAGCCTCCAAGCCCGGCATTTGTGGTATGTGGTAATGACTGCCAGTGAGCATGAGTCACCACACCTGATTTTGTTGTATGTGGTTATCAGAGATCAAACCAGGGATCTTGTGCTTGTTAGGCAGGCGCCAAAACCACTGAGCTAAATCTCCAGCCCTATAATGCTATTTTAGGTAAGCTGTGCTGCTCCAACAACAACAACAGTACTCATAATAAATGTTCCCAGCAACAGAAATTGTCTATAAGATTGTTAAATATCATGAGCCATCCAGAACTTGTGGTGAATGTTATCTTACAGGGAGTGTTGACTAATCTTAAACATCTTTTCTTAAGATACAGAGTAATTATTAAATCGAGGTGGCAAACAGTTCTTTGTAATTACATGGATGAAGGAGGGGAGCAAGAAAGGACTAGATGGATGAAATGAGAAATATGATTGGCTGGAGGACATTAAGGAGGACTCTGAATCAGACCAACTGGTTGGGATGCAGTGCCACCATTTCACAGGTGTGTGGCCTTAGGGAGGCAAGTTATGACTTCCTTGAAAACACTCATTTGTAAAATGCTCACTTGCAAAATGGAAATAACAATAATATATATTCCAGAACAATCTTCTGAGAATTCAATCAGACAATATATTTAAAGCACCAAAACATAGTAGATAGTTCCATTTCTTTTTTGTCGATAATTACCAACCAAGGTGAGAGATTTTAACAGCCTGGTCTAAGCAAATAGGGCTGAAAGCAAAATGTTAAGGAATAAGGAGATAGCTAGGGGAAGTACTAAGTTCAGAATATCGGCAGAGGCCAGGCCCAGACACAAGAGTCAGGCAGGCTGTCTGGAGGGGGAACTTGGAGAACTGTCCCTCAAGAATCCCAGCCCCTGAGTACAGAGCACAAAGTGGACTTCAATTCGGAGAACTGAAAGAGAAGAGGTCTTGGGACTGTAAGACATAGGCTTCTGTAGATTAATTTACCATCTCTGCAACTTCTCATCCAAACTGTTGGACAGCGTCTTTACTCTTATCATCTTGACATGGTTGCCTGGCAAACAATTTTGTGTGTAAAATATTCCTAAGAGCCAAAAGATAAGCCCTGGGGGACATGATGCTGAATGTCACCTACCGGATGGAACCACTGAACAGGATTGGATCCTGTAGGATGATGGACAGCCTGGATCGGAGGGTGTGCAGTGGTAGTTTAGAAATGTCAATTCCATCAATGACAATCTTTCCTGTCAAGGAGAAAGAAAAATTACAGACATAGAGTCCACTCACAAGTACAATTTTAATTTGTTTACTTATTAATAGATTTTTTTTCTCTTAAGGTTTGAGCTCCAGCACTATGAAACAAAACAAAACACAAAACAAAAACAAAAACCCTTTTCTACTTCTCAGTTGAAATACAGGATATAAAGCTTTCCATTTAAATATTTAAAACACTGTTAGCTGTTTCTTTCAAAATACATATTTTTGCCTGTGACTTTGTATTTTTATGTATTTCTCATAGAGGAATTTTCAGTCCATGCAGTTTGTGTGGGCATAACAATAAAAAATTCTTTCATCTCTTTGAAGGTCCTTTCCTGTTCTTTACCCTCTTTCCTTGCTTCATTTTTCTTTAGGGGACATCGCAATCTTCCTTTCTTTGTATATTTCCTTATGTTTTTAATTCTCTCTCCTCCAATACAATATAAGCATCTTGCAGATGCTTTCTGTGTAATTCACTTCTGTATCGATTGAACAATACAATGCCTCAGAAATAAGAAGGCAAATTCTATGAATGGGCATTACATTTTACTGGACTCCTCCCCTACCATACGCAGACTAGAGAACAACACAGTCTGGACGCTCTTTCCTCAGCTTGATAGGCTAGTTTTATCATCTCACTGTGCTACACAGGCAGTACTGCCCTGCAAAGTATGTATGCCGGCCTCCCAATGGCTGCTGCAGCCCGTTGATCAGGGGGGCAGTCAAAGGTGATTGGCTTAAACTGTGTCCTTGCCGGGTGTGGTGGCTCACGCCTGTCATTCCAGCACTCGGGAGGCAGAGACAGGAGGATTGCTGAGTTCGTGGCGGCTTGCCTGGGCACCATAGTGAGCTCAGGGCCAGCCTGAACTACAAAGCGAGACCCTGTCTCAAAAAAAAAAAAAAAAAAAAAGAACCTAAACTGTATCCTTCAGGGATAGTATATCATCTATTAAAATATTAATAGCCTGATGCTTCTGAAGCAGAAACTAGCTTCTGATAGTTGGCGTGGGGCCCCAAACCTTATTTCTAGATACAGGAGGATGATTGTCATTGGCACTGTTCTTGATGACAAGCACCAGTCAACTGTCATGGAAACCAGCCATGGAAAGAATGAAGTACTAAGCCAGGGATGGATGCTAATCTTACGTTTGCATTGAAATCCTCTCCCAAATTCCAGTTACCATAACTGAATTTTGTTGGTTGCACACTGACCTTTGTATCTTATAAGGCTGTCATGTTGATTAGATTAAATAACGTAAACCATTAAGTGCAAGAAACATGTAAATCATCACCATTATAACCATTATAAATAATACATAATAAGCCTTTCCTTGAGCCAGGGATCAAGTTTATTGCTGGAGTCCCTTCCATTTATGTCCTGGCCTTTTTAAATGTCACTTGATAGACTAAATAAGGTGACTTATTTTTTTTTAAATAAAGGTTAGTTTTTTTATGCTGTTACTATAAGTAGATGAGTTTTTAATAATTTGTGTATGTATACACACAGATAATGGGAATTGAGCCCATGGTTTTCACAGTGAGCTTTCTCCCAGCCCTTCCTCCTTTTTAAATTTTGAGACAGAATTCCACCTCGTCTCTAAGTTGCCAGCTAGGCTTTAACTTGTGGTCCTCTTGCCTCGACCTCTCAGAGTACTGGGACCATAAGCATGAACACCACACCCATTGTTAAGGCTTAACTGAAAATGTTGCTTCCTCACAAAGTGCTCAGTATCATTATATCGTGCTGTTAAAGAGATGATGATAAGCATCACAGGCCAACATATATATATTGTGTATTTTCTCAGAATTTCTTCCTTGGATAGGAAAAGATATTTTTAGTCTGAGGTAAGCAAACCAACATTCCCTTGGTCCTTCCTCTTGAGAAGCCACCTCCAACTACTGCTATTCATTGTTCTTTTAACTAACTTGTTAGAAATCTTTAGCAGCAATCTTCTAACTTGAGTTTAGAGTTATTTTACATTCCCAGTTCTAAGTTGTTTCCTTATCTCTAGGCTGTTTATTTGGAATATCTGTCTTGAACCATTTGTTGAAAACAAAGTCCTTATACATATCTGATTTTTTACTTTTACCGAACTTGGTAAGTTGATTTTCTTTTAGTTTACTTTTATCTTTATTTATTTTTTATTTTTTATTTTTTGCTTTTTGAGACAGGGTCTCGCTTTGTAGTTCAGGCTGGCCCTGAGCTCACTATGGTGTCCAGGCAAGCCTCGAACTCAGCAATCCTCCTGCCTCTGCCTCCCGAGTGCTGGGATTACAGGCATGAGCCACCACGTCCAGCATTGTAGTATGCGGTGTTGATTGTTGGTGGGCGTGTCTCCACGCCCAGCATTATATGTGGTTACCGGGGATCGAACTCAGGACCTTGCGCTTGCGAGGCAGGCGCTGGAACTACTGAGCTAACCCTCCAGCCCTACTTTTATCTTTATTGATACCTTGTATAGACACATCATGATCACACTCAATATTGGGAATTTGTAGGGTAAGTTGATTTTTTAATTATTTTTTGAAAGGAAAGCACTATGTGGCCAATAAAAAAATTTACCTAACAACTCACCATCAAATATATCCACCATTCTGAAGAAAGCCAGAGACAAGGACGACTTCCCGCTGCCTGTGCGTCCGCAGATGCCCACCTGAGAAGGCAACCATCACTCAGAGAAGAGGACTCAGGAAAAGGCCAGAAAGGGCTCAAAAATATTTGAATCTTAGATAAGCTATCACGCTAAAAGCACCATTCTATTTAAATGGTTACACTAGGACTTTGTGCGCTTCTTAGCTCTTACGAGTTATCATTATTCAAAGTAAAATATGAAGTCTGCAAAATCCTCAGTGAATTGCATTCTATTTGGTTGGGTTGTTTTTCCTTCATTGCTTAAGTTTTGCCTTTGGTACATGTTTGGACCAACAGAGAGCTGTCCCATTTTGTTTTAGTTATGATGGATGTATGACAAAAAGTAGAATGGATCTGTTTCTTAACCCATACTTCTTTTTACAGTAACTATAAACAGTCACTCTGAGAAAACAGCTAGAATGGAAACAAAGGTTCCCAAGGAGATGTCTGATACAGTCATGAGCCAGAAGCCCGAAATTTTAAACTACCCAGTTGTTGCTGACTTTTCTGATTTGCATGGGAGTTAATGACTAATAATAGGATTAGAGAACATTTATCATACTATAATTACACCTCTTCCTTTTCTTTTTTATGCACGTGCTCTTCCCCTTTCATGCATGGAATACTATGCGAGCCCAGTGAGAATCTGTTTGACTTGGATGTTCGAAGGGCTCAAGAGGTAACGGCGGGCTCCAGGGGAGCTTTGACGTAGGAAACGCATCGAAGAGTGGTAAAACCAGACCTTCTGCCCAGGTTTGATGTAAGCCTTGACATGTTTAAGAACAGGCTTCAGGTTGTTCTCGTATCTGACACAAAGATCGTGAATCTTGATCTCTCCTTCTTGTGGCCAGTGTTCTGGAACCTGAGATGGATCTGAGGAATGGAGTTGGGAAATAGATCATTGATGATAGATAGAAAATAGGTAGAGAGTTATATGGAGAAAGAAACACATACTTATACATCTACTTATAAGTATAAATTTGTAGTCAAAAATTTATATACAAAAATTTCCCTAAATTTAAAGCAATATTGAATCAGTCTCCTTGGTGGTGGTTTCATTGTTTAACTAAATCACAAAGTAAGCACAACTTAAGAACTTAACATTTTTTCCTGTGTTTGTTTCTGCAGCATTAGCTGGTACCATGTCTCTCTGGTGGTTCACATTCAGTTCTGTTCAAGGTGAGCACAGGGAGTTCGCTTGATTTATTTGCATAGTCAGCTGATCATCAAACACTGAGTGTTTAAAATGTGCAACGTGTTAGGTCTGCAGAGGCCAGTGGCACGGCCCAAGGTGCCTTCTGTGTCCCGAGGAAGATACAGTCACCACCTACAGCACCTCAGGGTGCATGGAGGCCAGCCCGAGATCCCCTGAGAACCTATGGGTTCCAGGAGCATCCCAAGAAGAGGCAGTTCCTGAAGTGAATTTCAAAGAACAACTGGGAAAAGGTGTTTCAGATACACAGAAGAGCAGAGATGAAGGAAAGTGTAGCATCTTTGTGGGTCCAGAGTGAAAGCTGAGTAGGGGAGAGTAAGGATGGAGAACAGGTAGTGGGCAAGAGTTCGCTAGGGAAGGGTCTCTTGGTCTTGGTTATGTTATTTGACTTTCGTCCTTGAAGAGTAAGAAAGCCAATGCAGGTTTGGGCGAATATGTGCATCTTAAGTTTGAGATTTCTATCTTCAGTAATGAATGTGCTGTTAGTTTTACTCAAATAGAATGAAGAATCTTGTTTCATATTTTAAAATCCAAGTTTGTTTACTTATTTATTTGCAGTATTGGAGATTGAATCTAGGGCCTTCACATAGGGCTACGTCCTCAGTCTTCTTTATATTCTGAGACGTGTTCTTGTTAAATTGCCTAGCTGAGTTTTAATTGGTGATTTTCCACCTCAGCTTCCCAGAGTGCTGGTATAAGTGGCATGTGCCACCTCTAGTGGCTATAACAACAACTGTCTTGAGATTTAAGTTAACAGTTCTTGAGAAAGAAAATACAATAATGCATAATTGAGGTTAGCAATTAACATAACAAAGCCCAAATATGTTGATAACTCTCCTTAAATATTATTAAATAATGTTTACTTGGACTCTAGTTGTGTCCAGGACTTTTCAGGCCGGCAAGAGCCATAATGGGTGTTAATGATCAAGCAAAAGCAGGACAAGAGGGAGGTTAAAGTGTAAAACAAAATTTAAAAACAACATTGCGCCTGACCTGCCAGTAGTAATTGTTTCAGCTAAATATTTCGGTGCAACAAAATAGCCTTCAAAAGAATACCTATGGTGCCTTCATAGTTCTCGGACTCCATGGTCAAAAAGCTGTTCACCTTCTTCACTGCACCCATCTGGACCTCCAGGTCAGCCAAGTTCCTCACAACCCAGTTCAGATAGTTGGTTATCTGTATGAGGGGCCAACAGAGGAGCACATCTAAAGTCAGAGGGAGCCGTTTTCATAATCACTGTCTATTAGAGGATAAGCCGTCTCAGACAATCAGCATTCATCATGTGGCACAACTCACAAGTGCTTCAGATTATCAGAGGCCGGGGAGCAGCTTATGAGCGGTACTGGCCAAGGCCTCCGTTCTTCCTTCAGGGTTCTCCCAGGCCGCTGTTCTGTTGTGACCTTTCCTCTGGGATTCCTGGGATGGCGCTAAGCACTTCTACTTGGACTCGTTCATATTCACTCTTCCTTTATTGTCCACAAGTGGACTGTGAGCGACTCAGGATGGAGATCTCAGGGAGGGCTTTAGACTCTGGGATTTGGGAAGCTTTTAACAACTGCCTCGCAAGGTCAGAAATGAATCCAAGCTATCCTAAAATGTAATCTTGGAGGCTGAGTTACTATTAACTGAAGATGTTGTCTTACTACACAATCAAAATTTTCTAGCATTTAAAAGAGCTGATAGTATTTTTTTGAACACTTTATAGAAAGAGTGGAATTTTCTTTTGCTTCTCCTTAAATATTTTTCCCCCTACATGTGTGCAGTACACAAGCAACACATTCAGCCTGGTGATTTTCATCGATACTTACCGTAAGTGCATAGAGAAGCCCCAAGCCTACCAGTCCGGAATTGGAGGAGCCACTAATGGAGGCAATAGATGCAGTAAGGACGATGCAAGCTCCCAGATAATCCTGAAAGAGTGAAAAGATTATTCTCAAGTTCTCACGCCAGAGATCTCAATCAGCCTAAGAAGAGTGACCACAAAGCAAAAACACACCATCGCCTCTGTGTTGGGTTAAGCTGTAGAGGAAGGATACCTAAGATGTGGAATAATGACAACTTACAATGCCATAGCTGGCATGGAATGTAATGATGCCACATTCTCATAATATACAGAAGATACTGGTCCAGAGGTTAAGCTCCAACTGGTATCAAAACCAGAATCAAATATTGGGTTTCCTCTTAAAAAAAATTATATCGCATGATGCTGCCAAGCTAGGAACTCTCTCAGGACCTGATTTTCAAGTACAGATTTCATGTGAACTTATGTCAGGATTGCAGGAGTTCTGCATATGGTATAGCAAGGCCCTTGTAGAAAGGTGCCTCCAATTAACTTGTTGGGATCTGTAGTTGACCTTTCTGTTAACTATCTGCTCAGAGTCTGTGGGACAGAGCTGTAAATTTCATAATAATGAAAAGAAAGGCTCTATTAATTTATAAACTAGAAGAACTCATATGTCTTTGAGTATTAAAGTTTTCCATGATCCAGTGATAATCTCTTCTCCAAAATTTTAATATAGCCATTTCATCCCTGTGGGATTTGCATTAAGAGCCCCTTTCTAATTTAAATAGTAATGTAAAATGTTAATTTGAAAATGGATAATGGAATTTGTGGTTTATATCTTAGTTACTTCTCCATCACTAGGACAAAATAGCCGAGAACCTTAGCTTAAAGGAGGAGAGGTTTATTTGAGCCAGCTGACCACAGACTGACACAGTGGCCTCACAGGGATGAAATGGCTGTGTTCTCTACAAAAGCAGACCGGAATAGACCTAGAATAGGTTAAATCTATATTTGAGACCCTGAAACATCCAAATACTCAATGGGTCTAAATAAAGAAAAATTAAACAGTAGGCTTAATTTAAACACAATAAAGGAAATATAAGACATTAAACATTTAGTGCCCCCCCTTAAATTTATTTCATTCCAGAAATTTCTTCATTCTATCTTGGGCTCCTGGATTTATGTGTTACATAGAACTAAATAGTAGATTCAACTAGATGACGATTTTAAGTTTTTAATTGAATTAAAAATGATAATTTCTGGTAACACAGTCTTGATTAAGAGCTGCAAGAGAAAGCAAGTGTAGGAAATAGAAGAAGGCTGATAAATGAGTTGTCTATATATGTTTCCTGGGCCTCTTTCACATGGCTAATATTTTCAACCTGGCCTGTGATACTTTTGATATGATCATTAGGCTGTATTATTAGTCCAGTGATTAACATATGCCTAAATTCATGTGTAAAGATAATGTTAGGGAGATAATGTCTGGGGGACTTCAGCAAAAAGAAATAGAGGTTTGTTTGTTTGTTTTTTTGAGACAGGGTCTTGCTTTGTAGTTCAGGCTAGCTCTGAGCTCATTATGTAGCCCAGGCAAGCCTCGAACTTAGCAATCCTCCTGTCTCTGCCTCCTGAGTGCTGGGATTACAGGCATGAGCCACCACGCCCAGCAGAAATAGAGGCTTTTGAGGCACATTTTATACTGAAAATGTAAAAACATGAGTCCAATTTCAAAATCTACAGACTACTATATTCAAATAGCTATTGCAGCTTGAGAGCCAATATATCTGTAATTTAGTGTCTATAACAAAGTTATTTCTTATAAAAATAATCTTTTGTACTGTTCTTTTAGAAGATGCGATTCCTGTTGTCTTTTAATATGCTAACTAAATTTTTTTTGGCTCATTTCTGGGTTATTACCACTGCTCTAAAATGTGTTTTCTAAGAATTGGGAAATCTGGGGAGGCATTTGATCAGAATTTTATCTTGATCTGCAAAGGTTCTTTGTGCACAATGTTTAATAAGAAATTTCATAGTGAAATAACTAAATGCCAATTAATTTTCTTTAAAAGGTACAGTGGTATAGAAAAAAAGATACTACAAAAGCTTTTATCTGGCTCTCCACATTCCACTTTCTTTACAGTTAACATTAACAACTTTAACGAATTGCAAAGTGACTGCTTGGATTTTCAACTTCTTCCCATTCTCTAGAAATGTATGAGCACCAAAATAGCTTAAAGGCAATTAAGAAAGGAAAAGCCGATGGTCTGAGTACCTCATATTTTTATGGGAAGTTAGACAAACATCTTGCAGTCAGACAGGTGGCTCTCAGAAGTGAACAAAGAAGCCAATTTAGAAGTTAGCGTTGCTGGGCAAGAAAACTACCCCACTTATGTAAGATAATCAGCCATGATTGATACTCTAAATAGGCACCAGCCAGGTATTCTAAAAAGGGTGTCAGGCTCCCTAAGATAAATAGCAGTGCTTGATATTCTAAAATAGGTGCCAACACCCTGGGGTGGAGGGCTAAGACTTTAACCTGCCACCGCACAAAAATCTATCTCAAAAACTTCTGTATGATTGTTACTTGGTTTCTCATTGGGTTCCCACTTAGTCAGTATTACCTCACCAATTATACTTGTTGTAATCTTATTGGTTGATCATGGTTTTGTCTGTTTTGTCATTGTACCCAATGTTACCTAAGCCACTGTATTCACAAGGTTACTGTTTGACTGTAGTTTTGTCCCACTTTGGACCTGCCTCGCCTCGTGCATCTTTTCCATAAATACCCCCTATAAAAGGCCGTCCTGGGTTTCCCATCTTTCCGGGTTCCCCCTTCTGCCTCTCTTAGGTAGAAGCTTTCTTTTTCAATAAAACTTTCCTACTCAAACCTCCATCATTCCTCCATTCATTCTTCGATTTTTAGAGAGCACGAACTCTCATTTCAGCTGTCCAACAAGTGGGGAGCAAGGCTTGCCTCCCCTGTATCAATTTCAAGTGCACATCCCTAAGAGCACTCCTGCTGCTCAGGCTTTATACATTCTCCTACCTGATCCATTCAGTGACAAATGTGTCCAAATGATACACTGGGATGGGCGCTTCAGCTTAGAAAACAATCCTAAGTATATTAATTACCCAGGTTCAAAAGACAGCCCTGCCACAGGACATTTTATATGTATAGTTTTAGTTACAATTTCTATTGATTTTATGAATCCAGTACTCCCTCTGTCATAGTTACATTCCTTATTGCTGGGACAAAATACTTGACACCCCAAGTTAAGAGAGGAAAGGTTTAGCTCCTAGGCAGGGTGGGGTGGCAGAGAGAAGGCTGGAAAGCAAGAAGGGTCCTTAATAGCAGCTCCCTGCCTCTTATCTTATTCAGGCTACTGAAGGCAGGCAGCACTCACCCCTAATCCGGGTGCCCTTGCTCCTCGCGTTGTAACAGGAATCAATTCCAGTGCCACACACTGTAGATCCAGCCACCTCTGAAAAGCCCTACTTATGACTGTATGAGGCTGGGGAAGACATCGAGACGCAACCATAACACCTTCCCAAAAGAGAAGCCTCTGGTTCCCAGGTGAAGAGAGAAACCTCGGGCTGGAGGGTTAGCTCAGTGGTTCCAGCGCCTGCCTTGCAAGCGCAAGGACCTGAGTTCGATCTCCGGTAACCACATATAATGCTGGGCGT
>PVIC010010446.1:26512-43503 GCA_004025085.1 Thryonomys swinderianus
AAAAAAAAAAAAAAAAAAAAAAAAAAAAAAAAAAAAAAAAAAAAAAAAAAAAAAAAAAAAAAAAAAAAAAAAAAAAAAAAAAAAAAAAAAAAAAAAAAGAGAGAAACCTCTTGTCAGATTACTAGAGATACACTGACATGTGAACTATCTATAAAACAGAGCTGCACATAGTTGATAGCAACTGGAAAACACATGATCCTTTCCCTCCAAGTCTTCCTCAAGGGTACCTATCTAGAGCCCCACTGAGTAGTGGGAAGAACTCTACACCAGGACCTCCAAAGTGGAAGATCATCGCACAACTGCCTACAGTGCAGTCATGAACACACAACACAAAAAGACTGTAATGTTTCACAAAGCACACTCTTGTGCAAGCTCATCCCAAAGATCATTTTCACTTCAACATGTTGACTCTAAAGTGCTCTCTCTCTCTCTCTCTCTGTTTTTGGCTTCCCCATGTGAATTTTCTTTTATCCTTTCACCACACACCGAGACAAAGCCTTGGAAAGACAGTCTGTAGATAGAGTTACACAATTTTTGCAAATGGAAACACTGATGCCAAAGAACTGGAATTGTTTAGTGCAGAGGGACAAAGACAGATCACTGAGCCGAACTGAAGAACGTAAGCAGCGCTCTAAGGGTAGGCCGTGGGGACACGTCGCACACGATCACGGCCCACTTCTCTTGGCACCCACGGGGAACATGGTCCCTCTGCTGCCAAAGCAACCCGGGTGGCCAGAGCCGGGACGCTTTTCTGCCAGCCAAACCATTTTATTCTGTTAGACTCTTATCCTTTTCTAATGTGCGGTATGGCCTTTATTTTTTCCAACTCAAAATGAATATGAAATGAATATTGTAGGCGAGATTGAATTCTGTGGGGAGAACTCTTTTCTCGGAGAAAGAGAATACGCTGTGATTGTCTTGACACTTCCCTGACATGGAGGGGAAAAGAAGCAAGGGATACATATTTACAACACAGTAACCAAAAGTGATAACCGGCAAAAACTGGATGGGGCCCAAACTCAGCAAACTGGTTTTGCTCTCATTTCCCTGCCTGCCTCTTCTCTTGGGATTTACAATCAACAGTAGTGGCATTTCTTCAGAGAGCTAGACCTGGGAGTGAAGAGAAAAGAGAGGGGGAAATAACCGCAGGAATCTACCAAAGTTTTCTCCCTTCTCATTAAAGCTCTGAGTTCCTGAACTGAACTTTTTGAACCCCCCCCCCCAGATCTGCACCAAGAAATACTACTCATTTCTCCCCATTTATACCTAACACAGAGATCTTCCTTGTACATTTTAATTGTGTTTCTCTTCTGGGAACTCCAGGAACACTTGTTATAAGCATGAGTTTATCTTAATTCACTCAATATGGCAAAAGATAGGGAAAGGAGGGGGTTAAGTGATGAAATAGTAGTTTTTATTACTTTTCTTTTCAAATGACTTACAAAGCCGAGTATGTCCAGCTGTGGGGTTTCGGAGATAGTTCACACCCTAGTCTCCAAGGTCCTATATCTCAACATTCATACTTCTGACACAAGATCCAGTTATTTTAAACTGAAATCATGCATCCAGTGATGCAGACATATCACAGAAGCACAGCAGTGATAAGGTCATGGATGTGTGTGCAACTGGGAGAAAAGATTATTTCCCAACAGAAATCATGTACTTAATTTTTTTGACACTCTTACTGTGGCATACGTTCTTGGATTATAGCATTTATGTGGAAATATACCTGATTCTAATGAAAACTCTCAGTGTACTCAGAAGATAATGAGGGTGAACCCAACCAGTCTGATGTTTGGTTTCTGAGACTGTCAAATGGGGTGTACACGTATGTGTGTACATGTATGTTGACACAAATTTACTGACATGTTAATATAACAAATGGCAATGCATCCTACACAAAGGATCTTAGCTTGTCAGAAGATATGTTTAGAATGTTGTAATAAATCAGTGCAAGTTTCTTATTAAAATTTATTCTCAACTATCAGAAACAGAAGGAGAAGATACTTTAATTTTTTTTCCTTGGGGTTTCCAAACGGGGGAATAAGCAACCTCTCATTTTTTGTATTACTTTTTAGAGGACAGCTCTAGTAACGAAATTACCTCAGCAAATGTTGGAAGGATTGCAATACGTGGCAAGCAAAGGGAAGACATAGTAACCAATGTATTACAATGGAATGGAATGAATGACAGAGGCTCATTCATGTGTAAAATCCAGTTTTCTCTTTAGCTTTCTCCAGTTGGAACCAGAATTCTCTTATATTCAGGTAGGTTCAACTGTATTTTCATGTGGGGATTAAAGCACTGTTCAATCTCAGCTGCTTTGAGTTTGGCTGCTGTTTCTTCTTGACTTGTCCTGACCTTCCCTTTCTTGGCAGACTGATAACTCATCTTCTGGCAATGAGAACTGAACATATGGTTTGCTTGAAAATCCTGGTTTAGCACTTGTCCATGAACCTGACAGTAGGAAGTGCTAAAGAACAGAAACGGGAGTCCTGGGAAGACACCCACCTCATAATCAAAGCAAACACACTGGCCACTGGCCCCCTGAAAACCATGCTTGTTCTTCAAGTGTAGGTTAGTCAGATCCTGGGATAGCTACTACCATGCTTCCTTATGATTCTAAATAGTCTTTCATTAAGCTAGCACATCATTAATTCTATCATTCATGTATTTTTCCCTTAGAGAAGAACACCAAAAAGAACAAACAATAAACAGAAGTTTAAATCAAGGCTCTGTGGCTTGGACAGGGTCCAGGAAAAATGATTTGGTTTGTTTACAAGTAAACTTCATTTGCCTTTTGTTATCTGTAGTTCCTGAGAAATTCCTCCATGCCTCTGCCAAACCCTCGGTGCTACATGGAAAAAGTATCATACCAATAACCAATGAATGGTTATTTCAAAAACTTGTGAAATATAATTGTGCTATATTACTGGATAATGTGTACATAGCAACTAATGTAAGAGGGGAGAATCCTTATAGACCAGGGAGAAATCATAACGAAAGCTCACAGGATATCCAAGATTCCAAGTCAGTCTATATCTACTGATCAACTATTCAGATTTTAACTTGAGGACCTCCCTTTTGACCTTCTTTGTCATCTGCCCTTGGGTAGTTGAGTTTTAAAAGAAACTCTGTGTATGATAGGGAAGCATAATCAGTCTGAATAAAGTTTTTCCAATAGTATACAACTGACCGGTAACCATACAAAAAAAAATAAAGGTTGGGCTGGGCGAAGAGGGATACGCATGTAATCCTAGCACTGTGAAGGCTGAGACAGGAAAATCACCACAAATTTGAGGTCAGCGTGGGATACATAGTGAGTTCAAAGACACCCTGAACTACAGAGTGAGGCCCTGACTAAAACTAACTAACTAACTAAATAAATATTTCAAATTACAGTCAACTCATTATTACCATCAGAATGGCTTATTCATGCTACAGATCTTACAGGCCATGATCCCAAATGTTTCTTCCCTTCTAGTTCCCTTATCATATTTTTCTCTTGCTTCATACTCCAGGTGGGGGAGTTTACAAACCACTCACCAGGGTAGGTAGTATTTCCATTCATTCATTTATTCATTCATTCATTCATCCTTTTGAAAGACATTCAAATGGTTTTGCTAGTCTACATAGTAAGATATATATATATACATATATATACATTACATATATATGCATATATACATATATATACACATTACATATATATATGTATATATACATATATATATCATATATATATATTTTTTGAATCCTAATACCTCCATGAAGTACATATTCTTATTTCTCTTCTATGGATGAGGATCTGGGACTCAAATTAATTGCTAGAGTGAGTCTATGCAATGCAGAGCTTATGCCTATTCTTCCACATCATGCATGACAAGAAAGCAATAATAATTAACTGTAGTTTTTAACGTATGTGTTAAGATGATGCCCTGCTGGCTTAAAACATAGAAAGTTACTGTGTCTTCCAGGCCTTCCCAGCTCTGTGCAAGAAATGAGTACAGCGGGTCACTCGTCAAATTTGCTCTTTAAAAAAAAATGGAAGTTGTATAAATATTTGCCAATCCATTAACTTATGCAGTCTGGTGACTATAATGAGCACAGAATGAAGTTTTGCTTTTGAGGCTATTTGTCTTGTCATTAGTTAAAACATTATGACAAATTTCATCTGTAACATAAACAAAGCGGAGCTATTTTAAAGTTCAGAAACTGTGAGGCCAGGGCTGACCTCAGTGGAAGGCTAATTTTTACAACTGTCTTCCCCTCCATCGCGCCTCTTCCCTGTTTGGTTTCCATTTCGAAAACACAAAATGAACGTACCGTCCTGACCTCTAGCCATCTGTTGGCAGCTGAGAGAAATAAGTAGGCAATGTTGTTTGTGTCTGTCAGTTCCAGCATACGTTGCTTAAATCTGGTTTCATGCCTGCAGAAAACAAAAATATTATGGTGTTAGCCACACAACAGGAGAAGTAATAAAAACCAGTCACACTGACTACTACACAATTTACTCAACAAAGTGACAAACTGACGGGGTGGGATGACTGGTAACTAGACTCCTACTTCAAAATAAAGACCAGCTGCTGGTGCTTTGAGCACAGCTAATAAACATGGTGAGGTCGGGTATGTGCTCCTCTTTCACACCCCTCCTAGGGAAAGGAGTCACTCTGATGACATATTTTTCTTAAAGACCATTTTATAAATTTCCACGTTATTATTGTGGCCAAAAAAGCATGACCTATGTTGCAAGGGTTCTACAAAGACCACAGCTGTAAGGAAATGCAACATAATCTACCTTCTCTTAATGACATTTATTTTACATTTCCAAATGATATGATTAAGAGTGAGGTGAGGGCCGGGGATGTAGCTCAGTGGCACAGTGATTGCCTGGCAAGTGCAAGGTCTTGAGTTCGATTTCCACTACCAAAAGAAAAAGATAAAAAGAATTGAGTGATAAAGGATGGGTAAGAGGAAGACGAGAAACTATGCATTTGTAATAGGTAACTATGTACATTAAAAATTCTGTGTTGCCTGGTGTTTCTGGGAACTAAGGTAGGAAAAGGGGTCACAAGAAGAGGGGAGGATGGCAGGCTCAGTGATGACAAATGTTCTGGTTAGATAAGATATATACACAGAAGTGTTTTGAGCTGTTTATAAGGATGGCCAATTCATTAAAAAGATCTCGGTCTACTGTTCTGAAGGAGATCCACGATGTGCTCGCTTCAGCAGCACATATACTGAAGGAGATCCACAATACGCACATTTTGGATATAGATCCCTGATGACCTAAATTGAGAACCATTCTTAATACTCAGTGTATTCAGACTGAATTCTCTACATTCTATTTTATAGATGAAATTGCCTGTTTGAACACAAGATGCTTCTACAATTTGTATAGAAGCCACATCATAAAAAAACTATTCTAAGTTACAAAAAAAAAGTCTTTTCATTTTGCAATGATTTTTCTTGAATAACAGAAACAATGGAAAGTTGGAAAGGAACAGACTTGAAAGTTGGGGAAATGCCAAATCAAATGTGGTTTATTCACTCACTGTGACCACAGCTTGTCTTCTACAACTTATCTGTGGGTTATTTTGCATGGAAGACCCAAATTTCATGTGACAACAGGGTAATGATTCCTGATGGACAAGTGCGCCCCACTTCTCCTCCCATGCTCAAGTAAGATTGCAAGGCTTTTTAATTAACTTTCATCTGTATCAGAGAATGAAGGGGTGGGTGGATTGTTCCCTTGGCCTACTGAAGAGATCCATACAAGCCACGATAAAGCAGATACTTGATATCTCTCCAGCCAATCTGGTCATTCCAATCTGCCAAGCCAGATAGATAAGTCACTCAGTCAGCAACATCTGACCTATAATAATCAAAAGATTCGGCAAGATAATGCCGAATATCACAGCCAGATAATGATTTCACTTTGAGTTCTGTAGCCTTGATTTAGATGCCCTGCACAGGAGGACCTGTGCTCAGTGACAGCATACTAGTGTGTGACTTTGCTATCCTGAGGACACATTTACCCTCCAGAGGAGACTTTCAGGGATAAATACAGTGAATAACTAAAAGGCAAGGCATTTCCTGTGATTAGGATTTAGCATGAACTGTAGATATGTTCGTTCTTTCTGTACCTGTTGGTATACGTAGATTTTCATCCATCTATCAGAAACCCCAGACATCCCTTTTAAGTGAATCATCATGCTTGGCTGAGAATATGCATGTGAATAAGATACCACTCTCTTTCCTGGAGGAGGCCAGGATCTAAACGTAGTATTCACAAGTGCGTGTAGTACAAAGTGGTCCAATGAGCCCGGTGGACAGCATACCACTCAGTCATAAAGGAAGGTAATGATTTACACTGGTGTGAAAGAGAAGAAGTAGGATGGAAGCAGAGGAGGATGGAAGGTTAAGCCAGGTTTTTTTTTTTTTTTTTTTTTTTTAAGCAAGGACAGATGGGTGGTGTGCAGGGATAAGCTGAACGTGTCCGGAGAACAAGGCCTTTTCAACAGCAGGAACATCAGGAGCAAACAGAGGAATGAGAGAGCTGAGCACATTCAGGGAGACTGAGATGGTTTCTCTCCCCAGTGGATGGTGGCGATAGAGAGAAGAGAGGAGGCCAGCTGGAGCAGAGCCCGTGGACCTCACTCGAGACGAATATCAAACACTTGAATCGGATAGTGTTTTGTCTGGGGCTCTTCTTCCCTTCTCTTTCACTGTGCAGCCTTGTTTCAGATATGCTCTGAAAGGGCGGGTGAAGGAGCTGGAGACACTCTGAAGCAGCCCTGAGAGGGGAGGGGTGAGATGCAATGAACATTCTTTCTGTGTGTTTCTAGTTGGCAAGAGACCTCCTGTTTTCCTAATGGAAACTTTGACACACTCGGCCTGTATCTTTTCATCCACATCCAGCTCATCTTCTAAACATTCTTAAACCTTTATGCTGTCACACACACAAAAAGAAAGAAAAAGAAACAAAGAAAGAAAGAGAGAGAGAGAGAGAGAGAGAGAGAGAGAGAAAGAGAGAGAGAGGTCACTGGAATCTCAGTCTAATTTAACTGTGAAACTTTCATGGTAAAGTACTTGAGGGGATTCATTGTTCATGTGAGTACACCACGAACCCTAAAACCAGGGGAAGAAAAACAGCCTAATCAGTAAATATAAACTTTCCAAAAGAGCTCTGGACTCTGGGGACCTGGGTAGCTGGAAAGAAAGGAATAGATGGACGGAAAAGAGCATGTTTAATTCTTGCCCACAAATACCAAACATAAAACATTCTAGAATCTTCTCTGTTGCAGCAGGACCATCCCCACATTTTCAAAACTTCTTCTTTTCGTAGTATTTAATATCTACGTTTAAAATTATCTCTATATGATCTAAATCTGGGTCTAGATATAGGCAAAATACTTCTAGGTAGAAGTCAGGTTGTCTTTGTTTCTTCCACCTGTAATTCAAGCATGGAAGGTTAATATGATTTTGTTCTTCTCACAGCTACCCATAATTATTTTCCAGTACTTAGCAACAGTAATGCTAAAATCTACTTGTGTCTCTAGTTAAAATTGAACCGTGGTTTTTGGTTATCTTCCTCTTTAATCCTAAATCTCCCTAAATTCCTTCAAGATGCTTTTTACTGATTCTTGTTCAAAGCACTCTCAGGTGACTTCATTTTGTCCCTCAAGAAAAAAAAATAAAGACTCTTATAGATTGACCTCATCAACGTCCTGCTCCTTTACCATGTTTGCCTAAATCCATTTACATTCCTCTTTATCTTCACAGAAAATCTCTGGACCACATCCTGTTCATGTTGACCTGGTTTCTCCTGTTAGACACTCGGACATAACCTTGCCTGCTGAGTATGAAGATTTGCACCATTAATTGTCTCCTCCTTTTTGTATCTCTACCTCTCCACCATCCCGTATAAAAATGTCAAGTGCACGACCTTATTAAAAATAAAAAGATAGTCAAAACACCCTTTCACGATCCTTATTACCCCTCGTGATGCTTCTTGAAAGAGGAGCTTTCCCTTGCTACCTTCATGTTCTGCTTCCCAAAGTATTCTTTAGCCCTCTGAATCGTGACTTCAGTCCTCTTCCACATCACCATCTTTGTTTTTGTTAAGGTTACCAATCACTTTAAGGCTTCCACATCCAAAGAGCTCTTTTCACTCCCTTTCATTTCTATTTTCTGCTCTAAGCACTATGGGCTTTCAATTCTTTCTTAAAATAATCTCTTGTTTAACTTCATTGACACTCTAAGTCACACAACTAATATAGTTTCAGCTTTTTTATTGTTCAAATTTCAGATACTTAAACTCAAATTCCCACCAGTACCTTGATTATTTGTCTACAATTTAGTTGACTCATTTTATTAACTCATCTAGACTCCTTCCCCATGCAAGGACAATGTGGTCTGCCCTACTATGTGATAATATTCAGTCCTATCGTTGTAATTTTAAGAAGGAGTCTGCATTAAGGCTCATTAGAAAAATGTTATCCCAGGTACATATGTTACCCCAGGATCAAATACAACAGACACTCTAGACTTGTCCTTGATGTAGGCAGAGCTATTAGAGGTGAATGTTTACTCATTGGGTATCATTTGGGTGAAGGGCTAACAAAGATTTCAGCTGACCACTTAAGTGCCCCTGGTAGCCACGAGGGGCTACCACAATGGTGGTCTCTCCCGTGTGGATGCACAGGGAACGTGAGAGGCAGCCTTAGTGAATCTGATCTTTACCAGGACTGACTTCATACTTATGGGAAAGTTGTCTTTGCAGGGCTCAGCCTGCCGCAGCAGCTGATCAGCTTCCAAGCTTTAGACCCTCCTTCGGCAGAGTTGGTGGTCAGCTTGGCACTGATGGCACCAGGCTGGCCTGTGCAGGGTTGGCCGGGACTGGAAGGCCCACGGAAGAACTGTTAGTCGGGAGATTGAAGCCATGACATAGGACCAGATCGGCCCATTCCCTTCCTGAGGGTGTTGACTAGAAACATAAAGTTCAAGCCTGATCAAGGAGGGGTGGAAGGGGAGAGGAGAAGTAGAAGAAAAGAGTCATGAAGACATCAACAGAAAGGAATCGTTGTCTTTAATTTATTTTTTAATGTTTTATTTTATCTATCTATCTATCTATCTATCTATCTATCTATCTATCTATCTATCTATCTATCTATCTATCTATTTATTGAGGCAGGGTCTCGCTTTGCAGTTGAGGCTGGCTCTGAGCTCACTGTGTAGCCCAGGCAAGCCTCGAACTCAGCAATCCTCCTGTCTCTGCCTCCTGAGTTCTGAGATTACAGGCGTGAGCCACCATGCCCAGCTTTAATTTATTTTTCTTAAATACTTATGCAGCAGCAGATATTGTACTCATTCATGCAAGACAGGTGAGGATCGCCTTTTTTTTTTTTTTTTTTTTGAGACAGGGTCTCGTTTTTTAGTTCAGGCTGGCCCTGAGTTCACTGTGTAGCCCAGGCAAGCCTCGAACTGACAGCAATCCTCCTGCCTCTGCCTCCCAAACTGCTGTGGTTA
Source organism: Thryonomys swinderianus (assembly GCA_004025085.1). Taxonomy (NCBI): domain Eukaryota; kingdom Metazoa; phylum Chordata; class Mammalia; order Rodentia; family Thryonomyidae; genus Thryonomys; species Thryonomys swinderianus. The sequence continues at coordinate 36,044 of PVIC010010446.1, forward strand.
CAGGTGTGAGGCACCACACCCAGGACTGCAGTATGTGCTACAAATTGCTGGTGGGCGTGAGTGGGGTGAGCCCGCCCAGCATTGTGTATGTGGTTACCTGGGAAGGCAGGTGCAGGGACCACTAAATCCCTGGTCTGAGGCTTGCTTTTACAGAGTTTACATTCTAGTCAGAGAGATGGACAATAAACATGTAATCACTTTTCAAAAATTGTTTTAAGATAAATGGTACAGGGAAATAAATAGAATAATATGGCAGATAAGGTGGTGGCAAAGAGAAACTGCCTTTAGTTGGGGTGAAAATATAAGGCATGTCATGTATTTATCTACAGTCTTCATCTACAACAAGAATAGTACTTGGCTTAAGTTTGATATTCAAGTAAACATTGCTTAAATAAATTTTAGAAAGAACTTGTTTGTCAAAAAAAGAAGGCTTTTTTGATTTAATATGATGTTTACTAAGCTTTAATATGATGTTTACTAAAGATTATTGCTGGTACTAATAAAAGATAAATCCACTGTTAGTAATCTATTTTCAGTAGCAATACCAATACATTGTTTTCACATTCTCAAAAACCCACTGCACACTGTAATGAGAAAATATATCACTGACGAAGTCTGAACACTGCATGATGGAATTTACTAGACTTATGTAGAAATTCCTTGATACGTACAGCTGTGTTGTGTATTCTACTCTGTGACCTAATTTTGCATTTTAAAAGAAATTTCTTAGGTGAGAAAAATAGCTCCATTGCCAGCGATTTAGCTCTGTGGTACTATGACTACCTTTCAAGCACAAGGGACCAACTTTGGTCCCTGGTATTGCCATACACACAAAAAGAAAAAAAGAAAGACTGGGAGAGTGAGAGAGAGAGAGAGAGAGAGAGAGAGAGAGAGAGAGAGAGGGAGAGAGAGAGGAAGAGAGGGAGACAGGGAGAGAGGGAGGGAGAAAGAAGGAAAGAAAGAAAGGAAGGAAGAAAGAAAGAAAGAAAGAAAGAAAGAAAGAAAGAAAGGGAAGTTTCCAAAGGAAATTTGGTGTGGGAATGTAATGAGGGGAAGGAATAAATATGAATCTGAAAGAAAATAAAAGAGCATGTATATAAGGGGTGGGGAGGTGTAGGTGTGTAGGGATATGGGTAAAAAATGAGAATTAACTTGTGTCATATATTGGTACAAATTCCCTGATGATATGTGTGGTTGTGAGATGTATATAAATTGTACCAATAAAGAATTTAAAAAAGAAAGAGAAAGACCTCCCATTGAAATCAATATATATTTTGTAGAAAGATGCAGTACTCTAAAATGTCAATTTTCTAGACCAAATGAGTAATGCCAACTTCTTCCCTGATCTGATTTGAAGTAGACAGTGGGGCTAGGTAACATTTTGATAGATAAGTAAACATCCTCATCAGAGGTTCAGATTGTTACTCTGCTTACAGACATTGTTAGGTTACAATGACTACTCATTTATACACTGAATTTAGTTTTGTTTATTAAATGCTTCTTCTACAGTTAGTGGTATTATTGTTTTATATGCATTGCATAAATAATCTAGTGATTATTGGATTGAAGCAAGATTGATTTCCTCATTTCATGGATGAGGAAACAGGCCTGGGAATTTAACGAACCTTGTCCAAGTCACACAGCTAGTACCTTTCCAATATGTTGCCTCACCCTCTCTTTATTCCTCAGAAATAAATTTCAGAAAATCAAACTCTGACTCTGACCACTTATGCTACATTTTTCTCAGTCCCGCTTTGGTTCACGGTCAAGCACATGGTGTCCATCCCAACGCTGGTACCATGCTGGCTGTGGTGGCTTACGCCTGTAATCCCAGCACTTGGAGGCAGAGGCAGGAGGATCGCTGTGAGTTTGAGGCTTGCCCGGGCTACATAGTGCGCTCAGGGCCAGCCTGAACTACAAAGCAAAGCAAGATCCTGTCTCAGAGAGAGAGAGAGAGAGAGAGAGAGAGAGAGAGAGAGAGAGGGAGGGAGGGAGAAGGAGAGGGAGAGATTGAGAGAGAGAGATTGAGAGACAGAGACAGAGAGACTGACCAATGTTGTTAGCAATTATCTAACATTGTTGATGATGCAATCGCATAACCAGCAATATGAAAACATGGTCACTCACCTGAAGGCCCGGATGGTTGTGAGTCCTTCAGCTGTTTCTGAGAAATGGCAAAGCAGAGGGAGCTGGGTACTATCATCAAGTTCCTGGAGGTCCCTGGGACAGAGAGAAGTGTAACAATAGGCTACCATGCCTCCAGACTCCAAGCCTACCGTGTTCATTCGAAATCAAGCTTATTCTGGCATCACACTTGTATTTGTTGTTATAACTATTTTCCTTTAGTTCCCCATTAATAAATCTTTAACAGTGTATATGTTAAAGAGGAAGAAAAAAGACGGGTCCATAATGAACACAGGTGTAGGCTAAACCTAAAGTGTTGTACAAAATTCTCAATGTTGTGTAACTGCTAACATCTATGGGTACGTGGATCCGGGACTCGACAGCTCACTCATACTAGGAAATTTGTGGCATTTTCTTTGGGCAAGTGAAATTTAGGCAAAACCATAAGCATGAAGAGGATGTCAAAGGAATAGACTGGAAGTAAATTTAGGTAAAGGAATAAGAAGGGAAAAAACCACAGCAGTTTGAAGAACTTCAGCAAGTTCAATCTGGCCAGGGACCCAGAATCCTACAGGGGCAGGAAATGATTCTGTAGAAGATGTGTCTTTGTAAGTATGGGACTGGATTGGAGAGTACTTTACTTTTTTTTGAGACAGGGTCTCGCTTTGTAGTTCAGACTGGCTCTGAGCTCACTATGTAGCCCAGGCAAGCCTCAAACTCAGCAATCCTCCTGCCTCTGCCTCTTGAGTGCTGGGATTACAGGCGTGAGCCACCACGCCTGGCACTGTGGGATATGGCACTGATTGCTGGTGGGCGTGAGTCACCACGCCCAGCATTGTATGTGGTTACTGGGATCGAACTCAGGACCTTGCGCTTGCGAGGCAGGCGCCAGAACCACTGAGCTAAATCTCCAGCCCCACACCATGTATCTTAAAGATTTCATTTTTTTAACCTCTCCCCCCCACTAGGAACATGATATTCATCAGGACTGTTTGATTTTTATGTTATGTCAATGTCATGTTCAGAAGAACCAGGGAAGAGACTTTTTGTGGACTCAGAACCCAATGTATGTTGAGGGCCCTGGAGGCCCAGATAACCCATTGCAGAAACAACTAGGATAGGTCTTCTAATGCATCGTAATACAGGTATAGGCTTAAGCATGGGTTACATTTCTGAATCCCACACCTTCTCTTAGAAAGAAACACTACTGTGAGGATAGTTCACAGTGAATCAAGCAAACAGGCTTTTGAAAATATGATGAGACCCACGTAAGACTTACTTAGAGGCAACTCGGAAGTATTTCTGGATGAAATAGAAAGCGACGCCGAGAGGCACAAGAGCAACCAGGAACACAGGGGTGGCGTAGGAGATCATCCCGATGGCAGACAGGCAGAGCAGCGTAGAGCGCGTCAGGGATTCCAGAGTCGGAGGGATGTGCTATCGAGGCATATTGTGAAAGAGTACAGACTTTAGCTCAAATGCAACGTAGTTCACAGAAGTAACATACAAAAATATTCATTGCAGGCAATTCTTCACTCCGAGCAGTTTAGCACATCTATCATCCATCTACACACTATCAATGATTTATACACCTATCTACCTGGGCATTCTGTGCCAATGCACTACAAATATTAGCAGCCCATTGTTTGCTTTACTGTGTGATGCGAATTGTAAGGTTTCCTTTTCTGTGTACATACAACTATTTGCTAATGGCTTTACAGCATTCTTAAAGTTGTATTTAGCTATCCCTCTACTGTAAGATATTTAAATTATTTTTCTGTAAACACCTGTTTTATATCCTTCGCATGGTTTAATTTAATTGTTATCCTTCACATTTTGAATTTGTCTCTGGTGCTTTTAATTCAACAACATCTTACAACTTTTTGTGGTCATTTCTGTTGGCCTCTTTACTGTTTCAAAGTTATTGGTCATATTAAAAAGCACCTTTTGCATTCTAAGATTATAAAATTATTCACCGATATTTTATAATTCCATTGCTTTATATAGTCATCTTTATTTTATATGTATTTGTTTTGTATCTTATGGATAGTTAATTGTCCAATAACATTTATGAAAAATTAATCCTTTTCTGATTGTAGATGCTACATCTTTCATAAAGTTCTACATATGCTACTGGTTTAAAATTCTCCATTTCTTTTCTTTTTTTTGAGATAAGATCTCGCTTTGTAGTTCAGGCTGGCCCTGAGCTCACTATGTAGCCCAGGCAAGCCTGGAACTCAGCAATCCTCCTGTCTCTGCCTCCCAAGTGCTGGGATTACAGGCATGAGCCACCATGCAAGGCACTGTGGCATGTGGTATTGATGGCTGGTGGGCATGAGTCACCACGCCCAGCATTGTATGTGGTCATTGAGATTGAACTCAGGACCTTGCACTTGCGAGGCAGGCGCTGGAACCACTGAGCTAAATCTCCGGGCCTAAAATTCTCCATTCTGTTTTTAAAATCAATTTGTTTTCTATGGTAAAGGGAGTGTTGTAATTGTATAGTATTTTTAAAATATTTGGATGAAAAATTCTTAAAATATAGAGAGAATGTTTACAACTTCCGATGCTGTTGAACATCTTCATATTGTTATTTCTGTTTTACAGATTTACTTTTACAATCAATGAAATTTGGTTTTTGGTAAGTTTAATTAGTTTAGAGATGGTTAACAATTTTCATAGAATATATCTCACCCAGACCCTCTGCTGAACTTTGTAGCTGTTTATTTTACTGTTTTGGGTTTTCTACGAAACAATTACATGACCTTCTAAATGATGCCTACTCTTTTCTTTGTCCCATATGTATTCTGCATGAAGTGTTTTAGGTGTAGCTGTGAAAAAAGCAACATACTTCAGCTCACATTTTAGTCAGCCTTAGTCAGGGGTAATTCATATGTTCCAAATGTCGCTCTGAAGTGTCACCCAAGGCAAGGGCTGGATTTGTTTGATCCCATCCTCAATAATTCTATGGGTTCTGCTCTTGGAGTAATTTGCTTTTTTTTTTTAAATTAAAAAAATTTTAAGCAATTTTTGGTGGTCCCCCCCCCCTTTTCTAAAGCGATTTTAATGTCTTTATTTTCAGGACACACTTCTAGAGATATAAACGTCTTAAACTAGACTGTTAAACTGGGCATTCTTAGGATACTCCCTAAAATATCAGACCACTTAAAGTTTTAAAAGCTAATGTATTGAAATTAAAGAATGTCTGTGACAGCCCAGTTCTCCTCAGTTGTCTTCTGGAAGACAACCTACCTGCATGAATACTGGAACTCAAGAACTCGTCACCACGAATGGGTTTGCACCTCTAATGAAAATCATTCCTCTATGATAAGAAACTCAGTGCTGGTTTGTGTGCTGCTGTTACCTCATGCTGACTCTTCAGGACCTTCTGTACATGCACAGATTCGTTGGAGTTGAGGTTTTATGATGTTATTCTAGGAATCCTTTGCATGTTTTCATATGAATGTAAATAGGCCTGATTTTCAATTTTGGCAGTTCTCTGTTGCTAAGAATAATCATACTTCACCTTAAAACGCTGCTTAGTTTACACTGAGAGATTTATTTTTGAGCTCGGGATAACTCTGGTACTTACCTGGTCAATGATATTAGTATCAGCTGAAAAGCGGTTGAGAATTAGTCCCAGGGGTGTGGTATCGAAGAACCTAAACCAGGAACAGATTGGAGTGCATGATGATACTAAACCATCTGCAGTCTGAGCACTGCCAAGGAACCCAGAGTCACGAAAATAAGGAGACTCCCCGACCCATGTGCCCAAGGACAGAAGAAACTCTTCAAACTTCCACATTTTAGTTAGATTTTAAAATTAAGTGGGCTCTTGCCAGGTGTGATGGCTCACGCCTGTAATCCCAGCTCTTGGGAGGCAGAGGCAGGAGGATTGCTGAGTTCGAGGCTTGCCTGGGCTACCTAGTGAGCTCAGGGCCAGCCTGGACTACAAAGCGAGACCCTGTCTCAAAAACAAACAAACAAACAAACAAACAAAAATTAAGTGGGCTCTCAAGTTATGATTGTCCTAACCTACAAACCATTTAGATTAATGGAAGTTCATCTGCCTCTTGTTATGTAGAGCACGTACTAGATAACCATCCAGATCTCTGCTGTATTTATTGCTTAGTTACAACAAGCCCTTGAACCGACTGAGTTCTTAAGTGTCTGCTGTACATTTTTTTTTTTTGTAATTTTGTGTGTCAAAGAAACAACCACTGTTTTTACCTTATTGGTCCAAGAATGATCTTCTTGAGAAGATTGTGGTGAAGATTTTTGGCAGCTGTGAGACCCATCCATTCTACAGTGAGAGAGGTGACGAGACAGAGGAAAATACCTGCTCCACAAAGGATGCTAAATACAGCCACATAGAAGGTCTACACAGCAAGCAACAGGAAAAGTTCACAGGTCATTAACAATCAAGGGGCTTTTAAATTAGAAAACCAGACATCACAGTAAGACAAGATTGTGGATTTCCTTATCTTGTATACATTTAGATGGTTGGAGGCATGCAGGATTTGGAGCCCCAGGGCAGGATCCTCACTGTGACCCACCCCCCAGGCTGACCCTGGCCAGTTTCCTACACTCCTTTTCAAGATTTACCCAAGATATCCAGGATGAAGAGATAAAGCTTGTTTTAAGGTTTGGACAAATTCTTGGTTTTCTACCCTGTGGAACTCATACTTTCTATTCCTAACCATAGAATGACCAGCTGATGCACTAATAACAGGTTGTTAAAAATCAAATACCATTAGAAGGACAACGAAAACATCCCTGTATGCATACGTAAAGCATACACATTAAAACATTTAAAAATCCTGTGTATAGAACTCTCTTGAATCCAAATCCAAATAGCATCTTCAAATACTTCTTATGACAAATTATAAAAATACAAGTAATAATAATTGATGTCATCTTCTATGCTATTGACAGTTTCTCCTATTTCACATCCTCTTCACAATGATAATTCATTGAATCATTACCCTGTGATATCTGGGCTTTCAGTACCTAAGTAAGTAAGGCAGTAGGTATCACTGTTCATCTCCATAATCCCCTGAGGACTTAAAAGCCAAAGTGAATTCATGCTACCTGGTCAGTTTTCCCAGTATTGTTTATACTGTACTCAGATGTCCACGTAGCCAGCCAATAGTCTATAGCTACAATAACTGAATGCTTCAGAAGCTTAGAGAAAATCATCAGGAAGAGTAAGAAGAATCCTCCAGAAGTAAGGTACCACCAACAGGTTTTCCACGGCATTTTAGTCCTGAGCCTCATGACAGTCGACATGTCATCATCTTCATCTTCCTCTTCTTCCTCCTCTACACATGTGCCAA
>PVIC010010447.1:0-43267 GCA_004025085.1 Thryonomys swinderianus
GGGTCAGGCACTATGGCCCACACTTTCAATCCCAACCCTCTGCTTGGAGAGGCTGCAATAGGAAAATCACAAGGTTGGGCTCAGTGTGGACACTGTAGCAACTTAGCAAGACCCTGTCTCGTGAGGGGGTCAACCGGTGATATGGCCCAGTTCAAGGGCCCTGGGTTCAAGCTCTAAGACCATGGAAAATAAATACATTTTTTAAATTAAAAAAAAATCTAGAAGACAAAGCAGGGATAATTTGGTAGGTCAGTAAGGAAGATTTCAGGGGGCATAGATTCTAGATTCTACAACAAATACAGGAAAGAGAGTATCAGAGAATGACAAGTTGTCAGGCCAAAACATGAAACAAAATATAAAGCACACCATAAGGTGTAATAAATATTAAGGTCTTTCATAAGTGATTCTTTCCAAAATTTCAGGTGCTGAAGCTACTTGGTAAGTTGATTTTGGGCTTGTTAAAACTCCCTTATTCAAATTAGCAGATCTTTGAATTTTTTTCCAGCACTTCTGCATAGACAAGTAAGGTATCTGTAAACAAACACAATTTCTTTTCTTCCATTATATTTTTTAAAAATCCCCTTCATAGGTTCATATTTGAATGAGGGTGGCAAGAGAAGGTATCTTGGTCTTTTTTTTTATCTTAGGGGGCAATGTCAATTCTTCAGCATTTAGGATGGTTTTATCCTAAAATTTTATGAAATAACTTTATTAGGTTTAGGAAATTGTTTTATTAGCTTGTGTAGTAGATATACATTCTGCAGAAACCTAAGTTGAAATTTTAATTGTTTTAGTGGACTCCTAGATGGCAATTAGAAGTAAGACTCATACTCGTTCTCTGTCTGTCTCTGTCTCTGTCTCTGTCTGTCTCTGTCTCTGTCTCTCTTGTCCTCCCCTTTGTCTCTTGGTTATGCTGCAGTCATTTGTGGCTCTCAACCATTTGACTACATGAGCAACCCCTGAAATTAAATACTATACATGGAAGGCTGAGTTGCTAAGCTGTGATGTTCTTTCAGTTAGGTACCTTGAATGTATTTTCAATTTGTGATGGATTTCCTAGAATGTAAGCTAGAATAAATTAAATGTTTCTGTGTAGAACAATGGCTTTCAGTTTATTAAGGTTCTCAGAAAAATCTGGGTTTCAGACACAATTATATCATCATACTCTGTTACTTCCTATGTGTGAAATTAAAGTGTTTCATTTCAGAATAAGAAGTCATATTTTCTAACTCAAAGCAGAAAATACAACTTTAGAACTTAAAGAGAACTTTAGTCAGTTAAAATCCTAACAACATGGGCTCTCTTGAGAAAGTGTCAATTATTGTATACTACTTAATTAATAAGTGTAAGCCTCTGTTGTATGATGAATCAATGGAAGGAACATAAATAAGGGTTATATGTCACATGGTTGGAGATTTCAGTGAATTTTAGAAATATTACAGTAGTTTGAAGTAAAAAAAAAACCATAAATATTTCTCCATAGGAAGTTAACTGGATCTGTGGGGCAGTATTGATTGTGTTGTGATGTACAAACACTTAGCAAGTAATCAAGGAGTTCAGCACACACTCACCTCACCCTACTTCTAATGACTTGTGAAAGGTGGACCTGAACCCAGCACCTCATTTAGAAATTGTACACAAAAAGAATATGCAAATGAGTCTTAGAAATTCTTTCTAAATGTTATACTTGGTTTTAAACACTTAGTTTAAATTAAGATACAAAACTCGTGTTCATAAAATAAACATTTGAAAATTTGTGTAGAGCATATTTACATACTTGTAATAAATACTTCTAGATACTTTATAAATAAAAGGAATTCATTTGTACAAGTTTTCTTCAGCTTAAAATCAAGTGGTAACAATGCCTGAACTCTAAAATAACAGCTGCTACAATGTCCAAAAACAACTGAGCACAATTCATTACAATCTTACCCTTTTAATGCAAAGTAAAAATAATGTTGCACATCTGGATATACTAAATAAAGAATTTGGAAAATGGAATAAATAATTTGTCTGCCCCTAAAATATATATCCTATTAGTTCTAAGTTTTGCATATCTTTCACTAATATAATACATGTAAACTATGTTAATTTAGAAAGCTTATGCTTTAAAAGAAGGCATCATTCTGTCAGCAAGTCTTGGCTTATTATTGTAGGAACTGTGAAATAGCATTTAAATTAGTTTTGGCTTTTGAAATTAAAAATCAAGAAAATAAACATGATTCAATAATTTTTCAAATTCATTCTTGATACAGAATATAATGTGGTATGGGCTTAGATATTTTTGACAAAAATTTATTTTTCACCTTTTCTGATGTATTTAGATTGTCGTGGTTTCATTTTTTACTTTTCCTTTAAGAAAGGTGAGAAATATCTAGACACAAATTTTTGAAAAATTTTTTCTGAAAAACAAGTGCATACTAAAGTGACTGATTAGCATAAATGCTCCAATGGACATTACTACAAAACTTAATCATAAACACTTCTGATTTGTGTTCCATACTTATCCATTGCTGTCAAACAGATATTTAAAATATTTCAAAGTATATCTGTGTGTGCATTTTACCAAGCAGAATCGTTGTTTCACTTCAATTAATCTAATGCTCAATTTACTTCATTATAGTAGCAGGAAAATTAGCAAATACAATGAATAAACAAGAAAACATGAGTTAACAACTCTAATGCAAAATAATAACCAATGTATGTGCGTGTGTGTGTGTGTGTGTGTGTGTGTGTGTGTGTTACTGGTGATTAGACCTAAGGGCCTCTGCACTGAGCTACATCTCCAGTTTATTTATTCATTCATTTGACTGTTCTGAGGATTGAACACAGGGCGTTCACATTGCAGGTGTCCCTCTAGTTGTTTTTTTTTCTTTTTTAATTTTGAGATGTAGTTTTACTCAGACCAGGTTGGAACTTGCGATCCTCCTGCATCAGCCTCCAGAAATGCTGAGATTACACAGAAATGCTGAGATTACACAGCCATGCCTCCGAACTTGGTTTACTCTTATCTTCTAGGACAGAGATCACTAATGTATAAAATAACTCCACTAGAATTTAGCTAAGTAAGCCTCCTTACACAGTCTCATAGTTGACAGAAAAGAACCAGGGGCTGGAATGCACCCTGTTTTCAGAGAGGTTGGTCGGTGGGGGTGGAAAGCTATCCAGAATCATGTTCTCGCCTGTTTCTACTTTGTGACACTGAGCTTCTTGCTTCTGATACTATAATCTCTCAATCTCCCTAGCAGGACATGGCCACCCAGGTGTGTCATGGAGATTAACATATAGAGATATCCAACAAGGAGAAGTTAACTTCTTGTTTACACGATGGACACTCCAGCGAAAGAAAATCTGATAAGCTCAACACAAGAGTCTAAATCCATTCTGTTAGAATGCTCAGTGGCAGGGGTGTGAAATCAAGCAAGTCATTTATGCTTACCCATCTTCTTTCTGTTTGATCAAACAGAAATCAGTTATACTTTACACACTGGTGGAGACGTCCTACTGAGATTACCCTTGTAAAGACTCCAAACAGTGCGAATTATGGAGTGATCACTAGATACATGTTAGCTCTTATTAGCCTCAATGTACTTGTCTATTACTGCTCACTGTTACAGTATCTTCTGAAATTTGACTCCAGCATTCACAGCCAGTACTCTGTTTACTTATGAAAGATGGCACCATGACATTTTTCTTAATCCACATCTTGAAAACATTAATAGTATTGCTTTGTGGAAGAAGTTTCCATTATTGACTTTGTGTTTCACCCGGTGAAGGAAATATTTTGCATCTCATTTCCTTATATGAAAAGAACATCATGTCTGCAGTTAGCCAGAGTCAAATGGCCTGGATCCCTGAGATCATAGGTAAAACAACAGATGACTGTCCTCACCACCGAACAGCTCCTGAGGGGTCACGATTCTCTGACTGATTCTCTGACCCCAAAGGCACACCTGGAAATAAGATGAAGAAATTAGCTCTCTGCTTTTGGATTTTATTTTTCTTAATGAAAAATTGTAAAATGCTGACTCTGGGTGAGCTTTTTAAGGCTAGTCATGGTTTCCTTCAAATTGCCACCAATTCTGGATTCGTGTTTCCCATCAGTTCTTTTTTTACAGCATTGCAATCCATTTGTTTGTGTTCATTTGTGCTTTTATTGTTCTGTAATTTCATATTAGAAAGAATTTGGAAGAAGAAGCATAGAATCTGTTATCCACATTTCATCTCAAGGAGGTCCAGTGTTATAGTGTCAGTATGTCTTAATTATTAAATTTAAAATATAGTAACATTAATGATCACCAAAAATATAAAACTACCTCAAGGTTCTTTGATCAGTAAATTTGGAAGACATTTACAATTTAACTAAGCTTGCACACAAAACTGCAGGCGCTCAGGCTGCTCCGTCAAATGTAGAGGCCAAAATCCCCAAGGCAGTATCTTTTTTAAATGATAGCAGTTAAAAGTAAAATGATCAACAACATTTACTGAAAAATGACTGTTTTGTTTATGTAGAGTAAACATAGTTTGTGTTTTTAATTAATAAAAGGAAAGAAAATATCACTGTATTACTGGCCTAGGTTTACTTTTGTTGAGGAAATATGCTAGGCACACTTGATAATTTTGTTGTCGTTGGACGTCTGGATGAGGCTTGCTCAAGGTGCAGAAGTTCTGGAAGCACCATGGATCCACTGCCATTTTGTGCCACTGCTACTGGGCAGCCATTGGTCAGAACTCTGCAGAATAAAACAAAGGGCAGAGATTGAGGCTTTCAACGAACCTCCTTGTACTGACTGACCAAAAAGAAAAAGGAGTCACCACCTTCTCATTTCCTGTTATTGATTTGGCCTTTACCTGGTTCTACCACATTTTATACAAAATACTTTAGACCCCCAGCTGGTACTGCTTGAAATACCTCATTTCTCTAAACTCCCAATAATAACTCATGTATTATGTATACTTATGTATCTGTGTGTCATACATATACTTCATATATGCTCAGTAAGCTGTGCTCATTAGATAACGTGCAATGTTACTGGCTAAACATGATTAAAATTGACTTAAGTGACTGAGATTGTGTTCAGCCATTAAAGAGAATTAGTATTCAGTAAAGATCTTGGGAACTGTGCTATTGTTCCTCTCTGTCACTTCAAAAGAATATTATTTTATTAAGGTATGAGTCAATTTAATATATGAATGTACATCACATGAGACATAAAGCATTTCACTCTAAACTGGTACCGAAAAGAGTTAAGCAAAATAGGTAGGTGTGAAGTAAAACTGCAAAGAAATTTTTTTCAATTCTAAGACTAATAATAATGTGTCACAGGTATTCAAATTCCACATTTTATCTTCTAGTGTCAGCTCATCGAACAGAGGACCAATCAGTAATATAAAAATCTGCCTTTAATACATTTTTAGTGACATCTAAAGTTACTTGATTTATTCCAATGTCTTATGTGAGCACTTGAAATGTTTATACAGTGTTACTCTAAGATTGAATATAGAAGAGATGTTTTGACATCAATGGAACTAAAACCATAAAAAACTTTCACACAGAAAATTAATATACCTTTGAGTTATGGCCCATTGTGTTTTAAAAAGTATCTCGGTTAGACTGAATTACTCTTCTGTATATGAGATGTGGAGAAGTTAATGTTTTATTCAGTAAGTATGAACAATTTGAGACTGACAGACACTAAGCCATGTACTGGGACTGCAAAGAAATTAATAAATAAGATAGATACAGTCATTTTTCCTCAAGGAGCTTAAAGTTAAGTAAAGGTAACAGAAGCAAGGGCAGATAATTTTATTCTGATAAATATTGGGGGAACTAACATATTATATGTGTGTTCATGATACCATAGAATAAAAGCACAGACCTATATCTTCTGGGAGTTTTTACTTAAAATTTAGCAACATGAATGTCTTACAGTAGTCAATTCTTTACATTCATATCAAACAATTATTCATCATATGAAGAGTGAAGAAGAGGAACACTAAATACCAAAAATTTCTGATTATTTTAACTCCAAATTTAACTGTGTTCCATACTTTTGATTTAGAATTTCAACAACTTGTGAATTCTCCCTACTAGTGTGACAGCACCATATACAATTATAAAAATCTAACTGTTCCCCCTCAGCTAAAATAGTTTTAAAAATGACTATACAAAGTATTCAAACCAATAGAAGATAAGACTCCATGCTTCTGAACACAATACATAACATATTGGGAAAGTGATTAAGCAAAAGAATGATTTTAAATGTCTATGGAGAAATTATTTAAGAATGTTATTTTGGAGAATAAGAAAAAGCCAGTTTTATCTCTGAATCTCAAGCAATTTAGTAGCCTCTTTCTGGCAAGAACTTCAGGATTAATTTATGTCTAGATTTCCTTGGAATGTTCTGGTATTCTAGAAAATTACTAAATTGGGGAACAAAGATGGAAGAGAACCATGTGGAAAATATAGGAGAGAGCGAGAGAGGACGTTAAGTTACATAAGTAGCCTCAGAACAATATGTGCATGGGACATTTATTTGGGCCATTACCAAAAGTGACAGCTATGAAAGAAAGTATATGATCTGTGTATTTCCAGACCAGTGCTATTAGTTGTCCTAACACCGAAGATGAGCTTCCTCAGAGAATCACCTGAGTCAGGCTTCACAGCCAAGCTGAGGCCGGGAAGTGGAAGGAGGCCAGGTGGGCAGGGACTATCTCTAAGCACTGCACTGCATCAGACCTCATAGTGCAGCAAGAACTCCCTGCAGCAGATACGGAAGTGTTTCCTCAACTATTTTCAGTATTCTAATCAACTAGTGAACCAGTGCAAAGGTGTTCAGTTTGTATAATCTTCTGGGATGTTCTTCTTATGCTTGCAAAATACAAGTCCTTGTATGTTCAATACTTACTATCTAACCTATTCACTGATTGTGCAACATTTTTACATCATGGTCACAAGGACTGAAAAAGCAAACACAGGGACAGCTTGCTATATCTTTTAAATTGCCAGATGAAGAAATACAAATAAAAGATTGGGGCCAAAGATTTAGCTCATTGGTTCTAGCACCTGCCTTGCAAGTACAAGGTCCCAAGTTCAAACCCCGGTAACCACAAACAACAATACTGGGAGTGGTGGCTCATGCCTGTAATCCCAGCACTCAGAAGGCAGAGGCAGGAGGATTGCTGAGTTTGAGGCTTGCCTGGGCTATAATGGTGAACTCAGGGCCAGCCTGAACTACAAAGCAAGACCCTGTCTCAAAAGGAAAGGAAAGAAGAGGAGAGGAAAAGGGAGAGGGAGACAGAGAGGGAGAGAGAGAGAGAGAGAGAGAGAGAGAGAGAGAGAGAGAGAGAGAAAGGTTAATTAATGCAAAATCTAACATTCCTGGGCACCTGGATTCCCGATGTTTTAATTTGTTGAATCTCCATTTGTACAGTCCCATTCCTCAGGCCCTACTTTGTCCTAGATGACAGGAGACATTTAGAGAATGGACATTTACTAGTAAGAGTGATAACATAGTCTCTAAGGCTCAAATTCCAACCACACTTAATACATGAGGGAACTTACGTAAGTTACATCAGTCACCTGAGTGGAGAAAAAAAATTATCATACAAACAAGAACCCATAAAGTATCTGTACTTTTATGGGAATCCTAAGGAAAGTATAGAAGGAAGACTACTAAACTTGACTGGGGAAGTTATACATTCATATCTCAAGTGACAATTTAGTGGCTACTTAGAGGACAACTTAGAGCAAGTTATTCAACTACACTTTTATGGCTCACAGGCTAAGAGTAATTTTCATGTGCTTACGTGGTTAGGAAAAATATAATGTTATGGCATATAAAAAATTGTGATATTAATATGCATCTATCAATAAAATTTTATTAGTGTACAACCAAATCCGTTGACTTACATATTCTCTATAGCTGCCTTCAAACTGCAGATCAGAGTTGATATGTAATAAAAAATTGTGTGAGTCCCAAGAGCAGGAAATATTTACTACCTTGACCTCTACAGCAAAAGTTGCTGAGCCCAGGATTAGAAAAACAATAAGCAAGTGACAGTTAGTAAGGAGTGAAGGATCTTGCACCACAGTATAAATGAAAGAAGTTCCTACATCAAAAATCTCATTGACACAGGGGCACAGGAGCCACGCTACACCACGGGCTTTGTCCTGTGGCCGACTGATCTGACTCAAGTTCCTTATCCTGTCCTGCGCAGAGAGCTAACGATTTCATCACCTCTTTGCAGCCTTCAGATGATGTTCAGAGCATCATTGTTTCAAAACGCAGTCAGAGCCATCATATACGAAATAAAAGACGTGAATCGTAGCATTGCTTGAGGAAAGATAGCTTCTCTACTTTTTCTTACATGTGCATTCTTTACTGTTTAAACTCTAAGAATGAAACGTGGAATATTTGAAAAATGTACATCTCACATGTTTATAAGAAACAAATCCAAAATGGGAGGAAATAATGCCATATAATATGTTATCCCACTCATTTATCTGGATTGACTGTTCCATAAGGGTTCAGTGAAATAAACAGTTAGTTTTTAAGATAAGTTGTTTGGAGCATGAAACAGGGAACAACAGATTTCCAAAGCAGCACAGTAGGCTTTCTATGGTCAATTCTCTCCAGAGCATTAGCAATTATATCAGTAGCTTCAGCTTGTTCTGACACATCTTTTAAATCTTCTACATGAGCTTTTAAAAATCAAAGAGTGGCCCAGTTTGAAATAAGATACTCAGCCTTTCCTATTTTGAATCTTACAGCCTTATAATTTATATTACCACTAATGTTGTGAAGGTAATGATTCTTCTTTTCTCTGTTAATAGTAGCTCTATTATCTCTCTATTTATTGACATAACAAAGAGAAGTAGAGAACATTTAATTTCAGATGAATACTTGTAAGAACTACTTGATTAAATTGAAAATTTATTTTAAAATTGTAATTATATAATCTGTAAGGCCCACTGATTGTAAACCCCAGTGACAGCCACATTAAATGCCTTCTATATGCTTAAAGTTCTCAAACACTATTGCTTTGTTAGAAGTCCTCATTTTTTTCATAATTATGAAATTTCCACTTTAAATTATCATTTCTGCTATGAAATTTTTAAAAATTCTAGTGCAGTGCAATTTTATTCTAGACACTTTCATTTAGAGTTGCAAAACACAAAAATAACTCATCTTAATACATTTCAGATGTCTGGCTTTTTTGGTGTACAGCCCACATTATCGCATCCTTAAAAGTGAAAGAATACCTGAAACCCATACTTTGAAGTAATATTAGGCAAATTTCCCTTTATTTTATGCCATGATTTTCCTGTGTCTATTTTATTAACCTTTAGAGAAAATGTTTTCTCCCTGTGTAGTTATCAAATAGCCTTTGATTGCAGAAGGGTTATCAGTCAATTCTACATACCCGGAGGGTGAGGCCAAGTTCCAAGCTAGAGACAAGGAAAGTTAGGAAGATCTTGTCTTGAAGTAAAATATTAAGTGCAATTTAGCAGTAGATTACTGGTTTAGCATGCCCGAGGCCCTGGGTTCAGTCTCCTTTACTACACAGACACACACACACACACACCTACCCAAGGCTCATCATTAGCCAGGCAAACTGTGTGAGCCAGAATTAACAAATGTGTACGTGTCATGTAGAAGCAATATGGAAGGTGAGCTATTGCTCTTCTGCATGTGAGGCTGTTGCACTCTTGGGCAAAAGGACAGAGGCCAAGTGCATCAGAGGACACACTGTGTGCTTCAGAGAACTTTTTAAATCAACCTCCTGAAAATGGGTAAAAAGCAGGACCTTCTACTTTTCTCTGTGGTAACAACAGGTAATAACGCAACCTCTAAAATTGCTTGTTGAAAGATATTTCTGTTGAACATAATGCTGAATGACAGAGTAAAGACAAGGAAGAAACATGCATAATTGCATTTATATGTGGTTCTAGAGCAGAAAGACATTTAAATATATGTGCCACAAAACTGACAGGGAAATAGAAAAATTCGAGATAGACAAAATGGTCTATTTGTCAAAGGAAATATGATCAAATAAATATATTTATTTATCAAAATGCAACAAATTTTACATTGGCCATTTCATCCTATATACATTTTAACTAAAAAGTTCAACCTGTAAATTAGTATTGAACTTTCGATATAAACCTTGCTATTTCTCTTGTGATATAGTTTCACAATTCCTCCTTAAGCAAGGATCCTGAGAAGTAAAGACTGCACCACACAGTATTGGGTTGGAATGGAAACAGCACAAAAGCACTGAGCTATTAGTGTCCAAGTGTCATTTTCCACTAAAAAAAAATAAATAAATCAAGACTTTTTGGGTGGGAGGAAGGGTAGGCTGAAAAGCAACCCAATGTAAACTGTGAAACCGTGGGCAATTTAAGGACTTGGACCTCTGAGTACCTTTTCCTCCAAAATGAGACCGACCTGGGGAAAGAGTTCTAAAATGACTTTAGAAGAGATAGTCCCTGAAAACAAGGCAGCCCTCGTGGGTCTTTGGAACATTAAAATGTAACACAAAGTGCTTTGCTCTGGAATCCAGGGATACCAATTTAGGAGCCAGACTGAGCCAGACCCACAATCCAACAATAATCCAAGCCTCAGCATACCGCGTTGTGCAAGGACGTTTATTTTAGTATGCTTGTGCATCAGCGTACCACCCACGGCCGGGCCGCTGGGGATTTCAATTGAACTAATATAATCAGAGCACATAGATACCCTAAATACTAAAGCACTGAACAATCACTGTGTTCAGCACAGTTTTGTTCGCTTAGGAACATTCGGTTTTCCTCACACAATAATCAGAGAAGAGTATCCTAGGTTTAGAATAAAAATCCCCAGCACAGATAAGATAATTAGCTTATTTATCACTTCACAATAAATAGTCCACGATCTGAATTTTAAGGCTGTATTCCTCACCAGTGTGCTCTCTTGCCTCTGTGTCCCACGTAAATTGCCTCCATGTAAATTTGCAGCACTTGTTACAAATGATCCTAAGGATGAAAAGAGGTTGCTGCCCAATCTGTACTCCCTTCTAGTCTCTGCTGCTTTTCACCATAGACCTCACATGGACTAGCTAAGTGAACTCGAATGAGCCAGTACCGCCTACCATGAGGAAAGTCTTTTGAGAAGGGTGAGATTACACAGCTTGGCTTTCTTTCCTTGTCACGAGAATCTACCTCTGGGCTACTCTGCGCATTGGATCACTATTTCAGTCTTTGCCCATATCATTAAAATAAATTCCAAAGATTTTAAGGATTGCAGATGCCATTTTTTGTCGCTTGTGGTTATTGAACCGGTTCTCAGATTGTCCTTCTTGCTCTCAATATCACTTGACTCACCTATTTTCTTAATTGATCTCCCTGGCCTTGATTTTGGATTTGGTTTGTAAACATGACCGAAACGTGTCTCTATTCCCCAAATTATGAAATCTTAATTACATTTTATACTTTTAATATATATCTAAATATTCATTTAAGGACAATATACTTTAAACCTTTCCGTGAATGCAATGCTGTAACAACATGTCAGTGTTAAGAAACTAATTTTTCAGTCTATTTCCCATATGCAGTTTTTTGAGGGCGGTTAACTGATCATTCTCAGCTGCAATTTTGAGCTCCACTGAACTGTTATGGATGTTCCATTTTAAACCAGAACATATGTGAACAGAACAGTTCCTGTTATGCTTGACTGATGGCCCTGATTGTGTTCTAAATTCACATTGATGCCTCCAGTTATGAACTAATAACTCTGATTATTTAGGTAAAGTCAGATCTTCAAATCCAATGCTCTCTGTTTCACTAGCAAATAAGTAAACATGCATCTCAGTATCCGAAGTGAGCCTTCCCTTCGAGTCCTGGGCCCTCTCACAGTTAAACTATGAGACACCCTTGACATCAGCATCAACTGCATTAAACTCAGACTACATTTACATCGATAAACAATTGTTCACTCACAGAAGAGAGCCTAAGTTTGCTCTCATGAAATGTGATGGAGTTTCAATAACTTAGAAGGTTGGCATTAGTTTCCTTATAACTGGAAAATATTTTAAAGTGCAATCTAAAAGCAAACATATTGTCGATCCAGTTCCCATTGTGCTTTTAATTAATATAAAACTATTATGTGGCCAGGCGTGGTGGCTCACGCCTGTAATCCCAGCACTCAGGAGGCAGAGGCAGGAGGATTGCTGAGTTCAAGGCTTGCCTGGACTACATAGTGAGCTCAGAGCCAGCCTGAACTACAAAGCAAGACCCTGTCTCAAAAAAAAAAAATTATTATGTGGCTGGGAAAATCAACATAGATTTTTTTTTCAGAACTTTGGTTCAAACTTAGCTCAATAATTTTAAACATTTGCCAAATGTCTTTGACAGTTTATTTGACCTTTTGACTGAGTTTCCATATTTGTAAAATGAGGTCATTTAATAACCTAAACACATATTTAATTCTGGGTTGTGAGAGATTTAGTAAAGCCTCAAATGCACAAAATATCCTATGCTCCTCTGAAAATAGTATAATTGTTACTGCTACTAAATTCTGATAGGAAATTCCTTGCTAAAATGAATTCCAGATACTAACAATGGTCAATGTTTGACAAGTCTCTGGGATTGTCTGCTTAGGAAATACCCCAGAAATAACTGAAATTTTGATAACAATGATGCTTTCAGGATTTAAACTCCCTGACCAATAACTTCTATTTTGGAGAGCCACGGGAAAATTTTCTTAGTTATCTTGCTATCAACTGTTAGCCAAAGCGTCTCTTTCTGCAGTTAAATCACCATCATAATCATCACTAATTTTTCTGATAAATCTAATTCATCATATACTTCTACCCAGAAAGGAGTATTTTAAATAGTGATCATAAGCTAATCTAATCTTTACTTATCTATTTAGAAATATAACTTTGAAATACTATTTGGTCCTGATGGGTAATATGTTGCCTTTCTGTTTTTAATCTTATATAGAAATCCATGCTATCTACTCTGCTTGCATTACAGATAAAATACAAATGTTTATCATTCCTTCTTGTTATTGTGAGTTTTGTGTATAAAGTCTGTCTTCTCTTTCCACACTGATTGACTTCTCCTCATAAAAGTCCCACTGTGAATTCTTGTGTTCGCTACCTTTATTTTCTCTCTAATTTAGCAAATCTGTCTTCTTCTTTCTTCTATCCTTTCCCAAAACAATGTGCTATGATTTTTGTGGACGTTATAGCCATTGAAGAACCTTTCATAACTTTTCAATTTTAGTATATGTGCTGCCGAAGCGAGCACCTTTCATAACTTTTCAATGCAATAGATCCTTATTTAAATCATCCTCTAATTTCATAAACACAATTTTTTAAACCTTTTTTTTTCTTTTTTTTTTTTGAGGCAGGGTCTTGCTGTGTAGTTCAGGCTGGCCCTGAGCTTAAGCTTACTATGTAGCCCAGGCAAGATTCGAACTCAGCAATCCTCCTGCCTCTGCCTCTGCCTCCCGAGTCCTGGGATTGTAGGCATGAGCCACCACGCCCGGCACCATGATATGTGGTATTGATTGCTGGTGGGCATGAGTCACCACGCCCAGCATTTTATGTGATTACCAGGGATCAAACTCAGGACCATTGCGCTTGCAAGGCAGGCGCCAGAACCATTGAGCCAAATCTCCAGCCCTTAAAAATCATTTTAATGACAGCATATAAATTAGGTCAATTCCTGGGGCTATTTGGAAATAGATGCTTTCAATTAGGAAACTGAGAGGAGGTTTATCTGTAAATGTATGAACAGGTGAAAGTAAACACATGTGAAGTAATCTAGGGCCAACAGACTTGACGGTATGAGTGATTATCTAGAGTGAGTTATGCAGAACAGACCTGTCTGAGTAGATTGATGAAGCTGTTTGTAGAGAAAGAGAAAGCTACCCAATCTCACAGGAATGGAATCGTAGAACAAATTCCTTGATCTCTTTCCTTACTTCCTCATGCTTCGTACCCAGGTTCCCCATCAACTCAACTCAGCCAGAAGTCCAAAGGCACAGGTGTGTCTTTGCAATCCCCACAAACTTGTCTCAGAGAGCAGAGGGGAGGAGCAAGAATAAAAGAGGGTCTGGAGAGTCCATCAGTGCTCTTCCTTGCCGAGTTGTCCCAAGTTAAAGAGATCTGTGCATCTCCCGCACGACTGTGCGAACTTGGCCAAGTACACTCCGTACTGAATTGTAAGTCATCGGGGACGCTCTTCGTTATTGGGAAAGGAAAGGAGGAATTGAATAGAATAAGGCACAGTGGTTACCAGTCCCTCAGGCTCTATGTCTTACCATGGTTGATGTGACTTCCTTATTTCACTCTGTAGTTTATATTCCTTCTTCTTTCTGCCAACCAGTGGCTGCGCAGGGTCTTTCGCCCATATCTTAAATTGTTCACAAGCTGAGTCCATCAATTGGTCTCATTCATTGCAAATTACCATCCATCAGGACATTTGAGAAAGATGTTATCAGCAAAGCATATCAATTAATCCTTTTGGTTCCAAATAGAGTCCTCTTTACTCTCACTGTGGGAGAGCAGGCCAATTCAACACTTGTGTTGGGGACTTTTCTCAAAATAATTTCCCGATCGCGCCCTGCCCAAATGTGCTGGATCACTGGTGTGTGCGACATAAATGAATGCGATAGTTGGGCAGCAGATTGCGTTCCATCATCTGTGTCCCTTGGACGATGCCGCGGTGCTGACGGAACCACTCTGTGAATCTGTCAGGAGTGGGACTGGCAGAGCACCCTGCCCAGGGAACCAAGCCCATCTTTTGAACATGGAGCTGACTCTACAGAGACAAAAGGTTTGCCCTTTCATTTTGGAAGGGGCCAAATAGTATGTGTCAGCCACCATGTGGTCAGCTGACCGTCCTCCCAGGAAACAGGATCATGTGCCCGTTTAGAGGGAACAGCAGCCAGATTGGTCACAGACTGGAGAGAAAGAAGTGGCTGAACCCGTGCTTAACATCATTTTCACCACTGTGTTTTGTGTGCATTTTTTTCACTTAGAAAATGAGAGAAAACCTGGGAAAGATACAGATCAATGTCAGCCTACACCAACTTGTTTATTTACAGTTCTTAATTCTGCAGGGTGCTGCCTGGTGGGGATTTTCAGAGACGCAAAACTGTTTGAGTCTCTGTACAACCTGAATATTCACCCACATAATCTCTTCATGACTTAAGTTTTATCTTCCCAATTTTCTTAGTAGAAAACAACCTCTTCGTTTTTACTCATTTACTCATTTTAGAGCCACGCTCAGACCATAGGTAGGTAGCGAGGTTCACTGCCTAAACATTCCCTGCAGGGAAGATGGGATCTCATCAGTTGTTTTGAAGGTCACTCTCCCATAAGGTCATAGTACAGAAATGACTAAATTTGACTCTGACAAGCCAGCATGGCTTCAACCGCACGTCTACAAATTTTAAATAATCGCATTCTAGTCACTTCAAAGTTGCAGTTGGAGATTAAAAGAGGAAACAGTGTGTGTGAGACCGTAGTTCATAAAAAATATTGAACAAATTATCCTCGTCTTAAATATACAATTTCCTCTTTATAATGAAGAGATTCTGTACAGATCCAATACCACACTGGTCAGCTGCAAATTCTACCTATGTCCAGCAGAAATCACAGAAGTACTACTGAATAATTTTCAAAAAAAAAAATGACACAATTTTACCGAAAAGCTCAGTGTGGTGTGCTGGCATTTCTGGCTATGGTAAGAACTTCCTGAGGGTCCATGGAGTCTTCAGAGTGACTTGTGTTTGGCAGGTCACAGAGTCAAGTGACAGGGAGTGTACTTGTATTATTTTTGTTCTTTGTAAAAATCAAGACAACACCAATCCTTCCTTAAGAGCAAATTGTAACACTTTGTGATACCCAAATACCGATTCTGACATAAATATTGCATAATTTTACTAATGTAATTGAAAATATTTTAATTTAAAAATCAAATTTAAATAATATTTAGGTAGAACACTGAAAATCTCAGTATCCTGCCTCTCTTCTATTCATTTCCATTGGTAAACAAGGCGAGTCATGCAGCACACTGACTACTCTCTTTGGTAGAGCTGTTCCTCAGAGAAAGAAGTTACACATTTAAAGAATAGATAGGTAGGGCCAGAGATTTAGCTCAGTGGTTCTGTCTCTTGCCTAGCAAGCACAAGGCCCCTGGTTCGATCCCAGTAACCACATACAATGATATGATATTGGATGTGGTGACTCACACCCACCAGCAATCAGTACCACACCCCACAGTGCCGGGCCTGGTGGCTCATGCCTATAATCCCAGTACTCGGGAGGCAGAGGCAGGAGGATTGCTGAGTTCCAGGCTTGCCTGAACTACACCGTGAGCTCAGGGCCAGCCTGAACTACAAAACAAGACTCTGCTTTAAAAAAAAAAAAGAATAGACAGGTATTCCTTCCTTCTATTAGAAATTCTTGATTGCTCTAATTCCAAACATATAAAACCACAGTGCTACATTATTTGTAAGACTCTACTAGAGAAGGCTTTAATATCACCAAATTATAGGACATATTTTTATAATGTATCCTCTATTTTTACTAGTGGTATTTATTGACTGCTGAATCTCAGAATATTCACATGTTTATAAAAGATTTAAGTTTCACGTGAAGGAGGAAAAAGAGACAAAGGAAAACATAGGAAATTACAGGGAACCAGCTTTGAAAAATACATGAAGAGAATTAAAATTCATGATTAGGAGTTCAGTGATCTCCACTCCCAAGATGAAAGGAAGCACACTTGAAGGAAAATTAATTTTGATGAGAGAAAGAGAGTAAATGTACATGGCTTCAACAATAATTTGAGCCCATCTTAATTCCATAAAGATCTCATAAATAAAAGTTGTACTTATTAATCTTCACAACACACAAAAAGAGTGGATTTTCTGTGTAATGAGGTGATATTTCTCAACTATAAAATGACATATTTCCCAAGGAGGTTTTATTTTCACATATTGATCAGAAGTACAATTAGATAAACATATTTTGTTATATCAAAAGTTCTCTAATGTGGCCAGGGCAGTCTTAAACTGTCCTTGATGCATTCATGTCATTTAAAAGGCAAATCCTCGAATATAATACATATTAATTATATATATATGTATAATTTTATACATATATAAAATATAAAACAAGTGCGAGAAAGTAACACAAATTCATTAGGGCAGACAATGTAGAAGCTGGCTGACAGTCTTAGTGAAAGGGTCTTTCGCAGAGGGCTTTGATGTTCAACCTAAAGTTAAACTGTTTCTACATGCTGACATGAGAAATCAAAATTTCCCTTCTAGCCATAATTTGTGTAGAGAAAATAACCTTAAAAACAAATTTGTATAAAAAAACAAGACCAATAAAATTTTGAAAATATGTTGATGAGAGTCATGACAACCCTTATTCTAAGAAGCTTTTATATTTCTAGCACAGCTTGAAAGTTATTGATCAGATCTACCTAACTTCTGGATCTTCTTCGAATAAGTAATGTAGTACCAAAAATCAACCCAACAACAACCAAAGCAAAGAAACAAATGAAGAAAACACAATCAATAAAAGGTAGAGATTAATGAACTTATTGATAAACAGAATCTTGGATCTTTACTCCTTTGTTAGGAACAAAAAATAGAATCAGAGGGCAGCTCGATCAAATTTTTAGAACATAGAACAAGAATGTAACTCTGGGGCACCACACCTGACTGGAAAGTGAAAGATTCTGAGTTCATCCCTGGTACCCCCCTCAATACACACCACAGAAAATTTTACAATGTGGATACAGTGCTGATATCCCTTGGTTTCTGTGATGGCTTCCACCTGGATATCCCCTCCAAGACTCATAAGCTCATAGGTGAGATTTGTAGGTGGTAACTAGGTCATGAATGTGTAGTACTTTTCAGTGGGTTAGTCCAGTAAAGAATTCATAGCTAAATGTGATTTGGGGAGGGAGCCTGGTTGGCAGATGTAGGTGTAGGAGATTCTTTCTCCCTCCTCCTCCCTTGATCTCTCTCTGCTTCTGGCCACCATCAGCCATGCATCCCTGCCATGCTGCTCTACCTTGGAGCCAGCCACCAATCAGAGACTGGAACCACTACGGCAAGCCAAAAAAAAATCTTTCTTCTCTTGAGTTGAGTGCTGGGTGTTGTGTCTCAATGATGAGAAAATAACTAAAACAGTATTATTGTCAAGTTCACCTCCAGCATGTGGAGACAAAGAGGTTAACACAGTACTTCTGTTAAAAGTGGTATTCTGTTGCTAACAAAAAGTTCAGAACAACTGCAGTGAAATCTAAATGACAGGCAAAGCCTACCATTAATGTACATCAAGACATACTCTATTTACATAAAGTTTAAAAATGCTCATTATTCTTGCTGAACTAAGCACCTGAGATGCTTTAGAAGACACATAGTAAAGGAAATATGAAGATTTTAGAAGACAGATTTCTACTGAGTGGTTCTGAGGTACAATAGTGAAGTAGAGGACAATTCTGGATTGGTTGCTGTCAAGAAAATGGTGAATATTATGATTGGACATATCATCGATACCATGTTTCCTGCACCTTAGATACAGCCCCACATTTATTTATGCAAGTTTCTATAACATGAAGAAATATCACAATAC
Source organism: Thryonomys swinderianus (assembly GCA_004025085.1). Lineage (NCBI taxonomy): Eukaryota > Metazoa > Chordata > Mammalia > Rodentia > Thryonomyidae > Thryonomys > Thryonomys swinderianus. The sequence goes on from PVIC010010447.1 coordinate 18,649, forward strand.
TTCTCATTATTTACTATTAAATAAGGCTAACACTGACATGAAATCAATACATTTTATATTTAATATCGTCAATGACATAAAATAGAGATGCAATTTATTACACTGTCATTTTCCCAGGATATATTTAATATGGCTGTTACAGAATCCTCAGGGAAACTCTTGTAAACTGTCATCTCCACTGATGAGAAACGACCCCAGGGCTGGTGGCTCCCGATCCTGGGCCGGCCGCTGCTGACTCCCAGGCTCACACCAGGTGGAAGACCCACCTAAAGCACGAAAGGGTAGGCAAAGACCGGAAACACGACACAGTCAAAGAAATACTTACAAGGCAATTGTCCCAAGCTATGAGGGGAAATGAGAAGTGTGGAAGTTTTTATCCTGCCAATGTAAATAGGAGTTCAAAAAAAGCATAGATATAAAGATAAACACACATATCCCTTCTATAACATTGCAAAAGAAAGTGCATCTACTTGACGACACACCAGTGAGAGAAATAAATAGGTCACAGATATATAAATACCGTATCTTTTCTCTGGTATGAGAACCTGTTGATGTAAATGAGTTCTGGAATGTATGATAGATTTTAAGAAATAGGAAGTATTCAAAGGGAGGTGTAGTAGGGGAAAGCAGTTACGGTAAAGAATAAATATGGCTTGAGAAGAGAAAGCACATGTATATAGGGCATAGGGGTTGTGGGGTGGTTAGGGATACAGGTAGAAATGAGAACTCGTGTCATACACTGGTACAAATTCCTCAATGTTGAGTGTGATTGTGAGCTGTATATAAAATGTACCAATAAAGAATTCAATTTTAAAAAAGAAAATGCATCTACAAATTAATACAATGTATTCTAGCCTCTATGAATCATGTTGCATAAGATAATATAGTGTATTAAATTTTTAATGCATGAGATTTATGTTGAGTGTTATGACTTTTTAAAAAAAAACACTAAATATGTCCTTTGCTAGTATACTTAAATATGTTACTTGAAGTTTGCACATTTAGACAGTCAAAATGTGAAACTTGGAAAATAATCTGTTTAATTATGTCATTACAAGTTTTTATATGATGCCAGTACTGATTTGAAAGGAAAAAATAAAATTATCTACTACATACGCTCAGCAATAAACTTTGATGTTTAAAAATATGGACAGATTTCGGAGGTACTTTTGCTTCAGTATAACAACATTAAAATCTAAGTACATAGAAAATTGTGTTTCCCACAGATGATATCTTACCTAGAGATTACTAAAAATCAGCTAAAGGCATGAGGTTTCACATTATTGATCTCTAAATCAAAACCAGACATACTAATTTAAATAATTTGTAAATAAAATATGCATAAAACTTAAACCCTTGAGCCAAGTTGTAATCTGAGGCAACTTGAAATAAGCAAGATTACTTCCTGAAAGTTTCCTGAAAACAAAATTTGGATGAATATATCACATCTGAACCAAGATGATATTATTTCCCTACTTGTTCTTAACAACGATTTTCTTGTGTTTTTGCAACGGAAGCAGGTAGAACACATGCACACTAAGAAATATTTATTGGAAGAAATAACACAGTTTCAAATAATTATTCACCCTTTGTATGCTACAAGTTATTTAAATGAGCACTTGTTTAGAATTTTGAAATAGTTATTTTCATCAGATTTTTAATTTAGTGTTAAGTATATCATCATATATTTGAAAAAATTACAGATAATTTCTTCTGTGCAAACCCCTCCAAGTTAAAAAGGTTAAAAAGTTAAAAAGGTTTACACATCATTTAAATATGTGATGTGTCTGACTGTTGTGAAGTGGAAGGCAACATCAATCTTTAGGTTTATGATGCAACGTGCCTTAAAATTACAGTCCTGTAGTTTTTGTTGCTAAGGTATATAAACTTGTAAATCATTTTACCATGAGAAAATGACAGTTCATATTAGTATACACATACACACGTCTATACACTCCACTAAATAAAAATAGATTTATACAATTCAAACTACAAAAGATACCAAAGTACCTGTGGTAAGTAAAGTCCACAAAAAAAGAAATGAAAAATAAAAGCAGGAAGCATGTAGACAGAGCCCTGGCGCACTAGTGCAAGGTCACATCAAAGACAAGGCAGCAGAAGGTTTAAAAAAAAAAAAAAGAAAGAAAGAAAGAGGGAGAGAAATGGAAAAAATAAACCCAAACAATTATTACTATTTTTGGCAGTACTAGATATTGAGCTCAGGGCCCTCACACTGAGCTATGACTAAATCTTTTCTTGCTTTTTGTTTTGTTTTGGAGACAAGGTCTCACTAAATTGCCCAGGCTGGATTCCAACTTGCAATCAGTCCTCTGGCCTATCATCTCCCAAAGAGCTGGGCCTGCACGCGCCGCAGTGCCTCGCTCCGAATGCCGGTTACTGGTAACAGTGAAACTGCAGCTGAGCTCAGAAGGATGGGGGCTGTGGGTGGGGAGGGCTGTGGGGAAAAATGAGAATGAACTCCGTCATGTACAAATTCCCCGGTGTTGAATGTGATTGTGAGCTGTCTATAAAATTCACCCATAAAGAACTCAATTAAAAAAAAAAAAAAGAAGAAGAAGAAAAGAAGAAGAAGGACCGGCAGCTATCACTTCCCTAGATCAAGTCTGAGAGAACATAAAGCCTGATAAATGCCTCTAACATTTCCCCTCCCCAAGAAAACACGTAGGGACATTAGGTACAAATTGATGAGAGAAAATGAAAATGTCACATAGCCAGGAAAGGAAAGACAATTTATCTAAAGAGGAACAAAAATGGTAGTTAAAACATAATTTCATCAGAAAACACACAGTCAAGAATTTTCATCAATAGTCACCAACACCAGTAAGCAGTAGGGTGTGTAAAATTGTCACATATACACTTAAAGTAATAAGACTCATTAAGAAAGCAGGATCTCATTGTAAAATATACTATAACATGGACGAATTGCTAATCTGTGTTGTGCAAAGAAGTCAGGCAAAAGTGGTCACTGTGTGACTTTATTAAAATAAATTTCTAAAAATTGCAAGTTAATCAGCAGTGACAGGAAGCACATCCGAGGGTGTGTATGACAGCGACAGGGCAGAGTGAATTGAATGAGGCACGTGGAACAGACTGAGATAACCTGAGCATGATCGATGTGTTGTGTAGTGAAACTATGTTGATTTCACTGATGTCAGTGTGTTTACGTTGTATGTTTAAATATGCACTCAGTGCTATATAGATTTTTATCATATTAAGGTTTTTTTCCCATTTAAAAGATAAAAGATGCTGCCCCTCAGGTGATGCTATTTGTGTTTTCAGATATCGCTTTTGATTCAGTTGCACAGGTGACTTTAACAATGCCTCCAGGTAGTATATATGCAGAGATCATTGAATTTTTACCAGGTCATCTGATCCAGCCTCTCAATATATCCATTTGAAAAGACAATTGCTAGCCTGCGAGTAGCTGTTAGTGGAGACTGACGGCACACATACATCAGCTGATGCTTAGCTGAGAGTGGCAATCAGGCCCTCGATTGTGTCAGAGAAACGTGTAGATGTAAAAGAAGTTGCTCAACAGATCTCAGCAAACAAGCATAAGTGCTATAAACCAGAGAACAGTCTGAGGAGGTCAGGTGAGCTCAGGGAGTCCAGATCATGCATATTCAGTGTGCTTCTCTGCCTGTGTATTTACTGATGGAAACCCCGAGGATGGCTGGCAGCCATTCCTACATAGTCTGAGCTGTATGATTTTCCTCCACACTAAGGAATACATAATACATGAATATTCAATATATGAATTCATACACACACACACACATATACATGCAAACATCTGAAAGATGCCTTTGCTGTTTTGAAATGGGATGGAAAATTCTTGTGTACTATAAAATCCTGGAAGCAGGTAAAGTGCCCAACAGAGGAGGATAGGGCAGGTCCATCATCGCTGCATCTGAGCCCTCTAGGACACAGAGGCAGTTAGGTTTGCTGCCTCAGACAAGAGTTTGTGTGTGAGGAGATTCTAGTGCCACATCCATGCCGGGTACATGGTCATGTGAATGGACTCTTGGCCATGGTCCAAGAAAAATGCTCACAAAGGTATTCACAGAATTCCAGATATACCAAAGGACTTGGAGGAAAATCAAGGTGAATTGAAGATTCACATCACAAGCATCCGAGAGTCCTTTCTGAAGTGGATTGAAGTACTCAAACAGTTGCCTAAATCAACTTCTCTAGAAGGAGCTACCTGGGTTCATGAGACAGGTAAACTGAGAAAATCACAGAGGGCCCATATTATGACTGGTTCGTTTCCATAGGTCGAAACACTGAATATAGTAAGTGACTAACATTCCTTAGCAATAGAAAAATCATTGCATGAGGATGGCTTGAGATACAATTTCCTGATGACAGTTAAGATTATTATATTATATTATATTATATTATATTATATTATATTATATTATATTATATTGCATTGTGGTATGTTATGTTGTATTGTATTATATTATATTGGATTGTATTATATTGCATTATATTAATACTACCATTAACTTGGTAATTCTGAGGGTGCACAACTGAATAGCGAGTGGAAGTGCCAGCTGTTCTATTGCAGGTTTTCAGATCAACTGTGGTGAACATAGATAAACAGCATAGAGAGAAGGCATAGTCTATCATTTACTCACATCAACATATTCCCTGATTGGAGTAAGGATTTAGCACTACTTGTGTACAAAGGCAAGTGCAAATAAGCACTATAAACTAATACTGCATAAATGTACATATCTTATCCTCATAATATCGATCTCATTGAAAATGAATTAAGCAGCTGAATATTTGTGGTATATACCAGTTGATATAGAATGACTTTAAAGGTTTCCTAAATTGACACTAGGAAAGAAATTCCACTGGAAATGTTTTAGAACCATAATTTGAGAAGGAGAATATAGGGAATCACTTAAGCATAAAATTGTTCAAAGTTTCTACTTTTAAGGTTTCTTTTACATCATTAATTCACTTAATAGTAGAGACAGACATCAACGCTCAGGACCTATATGGAATTACCTGATACCATGCATGAGTTTTTGAAATATTATCAGGGTGAAGTGTAACTTCTCTGTTGTATCATTCAAGTTTTCCATAGCTGAGACAAAATGCCAGATGCCCACAGTTTAAAGGAGGACAGGTTTAATTTGATTCTTAGTTTTAGGGGTTTCTGACTGTAGTCATTTGATTCCAAGGCAGAAATATAAAGATGGAAGGAAGTGGCGTAACAGCTATGCTTAGTGCATGATAGTTATGAAGCAGAGCACAAAAAAGTGCCAGAGAGAATAATGCGAGTGATGAGGTACATTCCCTGAGCTCAAACCTCATGACCCATTACATAGATGTGTAAAGCAATCAAGTTGATGGTCAAGTTAACCACCATATTTCACTCCTTTTTGACTAGATAGCCAAACACACCCATCCAATCATACATACTCTCCAAATAAATGCCACAACAAGTTCATAATCCTGCCTACCATGAAACAAATCATCTGTTTACCAAAGGAAAAACAATAATTACTTTTCCTGGCATCTCAGCAGTGTCCATGTCTTTGAAAATTCCAAATCAAAATCTCTTCTGAGAACCAAGACAAACCCTTAGCTATGCACATCTGTTTAAATAAATAAATAAATAAATAAATTTTAAAAACCAAGAGCATATTAGATCATCCCAAGGTCCAAAAGCACAAGTACAACATTCCCATTCCAAAGTGGAGGAACAGGCAGCTAGAGAAGAGTTAGAACAAAGCAAGACTAAAGCCCAACAGTGGAAACATTACATCCTGTGGTTCCATATCCTGCATGTGGTAAATGGTAATGGTAGTGAACGTGAGTTCCAGAGGGCTTTGGAAATGCGACCCCCAAGCCTGGCAGGCTGCAGCCTATGTAACCTCTCTGGCTTCTCTGCTAACAGCTGCAGCTTTCTTCAGCAGACATTTCAAGCTCCCGACATCACCGACCTCCTGCCCTCTTCAATAGCTTTAGACCTCTTCCCTCCAGTGCTCTGCACTGCCTCTCAGTGCTCCTTTCCTGACCTCCTTGCCCTCCTTTGAAATCTTCCACTGAGCTCTTTCACCTCTCCATTGTGTCTGTTGCCTTGTTTCCTATATCATTCAGTTATTTTAATCAGTATTTATATTTTGGGATTCTCAGGTATGAGAAACCTTGTGATAATTAACCTTCTGTCTCTGACTTGTTTATCCTAACATTATAAGTACAAATTTACCCTTCTTTAAGACTGAACAATACTCCATTGTCTTTCTCCTTCTTCTTAATCCAAAATTTGGCTATTGTGAATTTACAATAAAACCGAAATGTAGAAAAGTTTCTTTTCCCCACATCCTCAACAAACATTTTTGTTTGTGTTCTTAATGGTGACCAACCTGACTGGCCTAAGATGGAATCCGAGGGTTCTTGCTTTGCCTGTCTTAATGACTACAGGTATCAAAAAATTTTTTAATGTACTTCTTGGGTAGTTGAGACATAGACAAAAGGTAGAGAATTTTTTTTGTTGTCACAGTGAATAACATGTAGCCTGTAGTCCAACTGCCAGTGAAGTCTCTGTTCCCAGTGGAAATCTCTTGAGCCTGGCCTCCACTGTCTACATTCCTATCAGCACTGTAGTCTTCTGAGCTCTGGCCAGAATTACCTATTAGTTGCTGTTTACAGCACTTTGGGGATACCTTAACTTTCATCTCCAAACCTTTCCAAACTCCTGCAAATCAGGAGATCTGCAACCCCAACAGCTTCTCAACCACACTGTGGGGTAAATCCACAGCAACTACTCAACACCAGGCACCAATTTTCTGTATTAGTTACTTTTCCCATTTAGGAGACACAATTTCTTGCAGATAGAAATTAAAGGATGAGATGCTTCATTTGGTTAAGTACGTCAGGGAATTTCTCTGTGGTCAACTGGCTTTGAGGCAGAATCACGGCAGTAGGCATAGTGGAGCAAAATGGTTAGTTCATGGTAGCTGGAGAAAAGACCAGAGAGCAACCCTAGAAAGAAAAAGACTAGAAATCATTTACATTACTAGGGTGAGGTCTTCACGATCCACCAAGACGTCCCTGTAAGTGTGCTCCACTAATACCCTAGGCAGCTTCCAAGTCAAAGAAGTAGACCCAGATAAGCTTATCTTCATGTAGTTAAACTGGAGGTAAGATTGAATATAACTTGTTAGTGAGCAGTAAGGTCAAATCTTTATTATTTTATAATCACACCCACAGCATTTCCTTGACATCACAGTCAACTAGAAGCCACAAAGGCACTGATATACCTGTTCTTGGAAGTAAATAGTTTGCAATTTTAAAAAGTGACTGGAAGAGGAGTTAAAACAGGTAGCAAGTGGACATAGCAATGGCAAATTGTCATGAATGGGAAGGACCCTAAACTGGTGACTTATGATCATCAGCAAACTAGAAGGCATTTGATAACGTTTCATTGAGAGTCTCTTGTGGCAAGAAATTATTCTTGGCTTTTTTTTAACTGAATCTGTCGCAGGTCATCAATTGATAAAAGGGAAATAAGATTCCTATAGATTTAGAGTTTCTGCCCCTAAACTCCATCAGAACAATCTGGAAAAAAAATTTGACACAGAATCTCCTGAGCACTCAAGGAGTATCAAGGATGACATATCTTTTGGTTCACAATTTCTAGGTTATGTTTACCAATTTGTTTCTTTTTACATTAACCTAAGAGTGAGAAAAAATACTACCTTTCATCCATGAATGTGAAAATCGCTGAACATCTCGGCATGTGTAGTCGTGTGACTATGAATCCAGATGAAACATTGCTTAGACAGCTGTCGAGTGTGATAGGAAGCGCGTTTCTAACACATACCTGGACTGTCATTTGTTTTGCTCTTTCATCTAAACTAAATATAAATTGAACGCAATGCTTTTAAAGAAAGTGGGAGTGATATCTAAATAGTTTGAAAGGAGTAGGCGCGGGAGTGATAGAGTTGTATCATCCCTGCCATGACTGTGCTTTGATACTTTTAGGGAAAACAGGATGAGATCCCTAGGTAGACTTGTAGACAGCTGAATGAAAAGATCAGACGTGCCCATTTTCCAGTTTTATGGAACACAACCTATTCTGTATACATTGGGTTCCTGACCTGTACTTATGCCACAGATGCACACTGGCATTGATATATGAGGTGACTAATTAATCAGCAGCCACCCTACCAGATTATACATAACTGTAAGGTTTGGTTTTTTTTTATGATCTCCCAATTTGTTCTGTTCCCTTCTGTAGACCTCCTTTTCTATAGAATATTTTAATAAGCCCCTTGTGGCATGACATTCATACATTAAACATGATAAAGTTCTCTCTTCATAAAAATTTTCCATTTATGATATAAGTCTTCCTAATATCATTACAGGTAATTTTCACTTATGTATTCATATACCTGAAAGACTAAGCTGAACCACTGTATCTTATAGTGTTATATTGTAAAGAGTATGTGCTAATATCATATATTTTTTGTTTTATGAGCCCATTTCAGAATACTCACATAAAAAGTCACCATCACAATGAAAAGTACTTGCTGATATTATTTATGGCAAGTTATGCAAAAAATACTGAAAGTATAGTGGGCTGTTTTTAAAGATCCTTTATTCCTTAAACCAGTGACTACTACCATCAACTTCATTTTCCTAAACTCACATCACATAACAATTTAATACTCTAATCTAGCAGAGTCCAACTACAAACCCACTGATTATTTTTTATTGTGTCTGACTGAGATGAATATTTCCACCAACACACTTGATCATGTTGAACTGGAAGGTGAGATTTACTACATGGCTATTTTGGCCAACTCAAAACAATGAGACAGGATAGACAAAACAGCTAAAGGTAGGTTTTAAATTCCAAGCAAATGTGGAATCTTCCATTCCATGCAGTGGGAACAGGAAGTGTTTTGTTTGTTTTCCAAGGATTCACTACATCTTTCCGAATAACCAGTCACCTGTGGTCTCCAGTTTCTTTAGAGATAAATTGCAAGTGTAGGTTAGGAATCTTATGACACCAAATACGGACAATAAAAAGAGAATGGAAAATGAAAAGAGAAACATTTTTCTCTTATTTCTTTTCCAAGATTAATGAAGATCAATTGTCTAGGGAACGAATTTCCTGTACTTAACTTTAAATTTGGAAGCGCAAGGGATCTGTACAATGGAAGCAATAATTTCAGTATAGAGTAATGGGAAAGGGAGCACTTGTGCCTCTAAACATAGGTCTTCTGAAACTTATACTCTGTTGTAGGTTTGATATATTCAATTTTTAATTAACTATACATAATAACCATTGCAATTGTAAAAACTTGTATAGCAAAACACAAACACATATTGAGTGTTAAATATTTAATAAATAATTTGTATACATACTACTCTAAAATGTTTTCTGAGGATCTTTAATTTTAACATGGAATCTAGAGTCCTAGTGAGAGAAAGAGATAAAAATAATCTATTTCTATTTCTTAATTTTACAGAACATGAAATTGAGCTAAAGAATGTGTTTATAGTCAGAAAACTAGAGAAAGGGCAAAAATATGAAAAATGCATTACTAATGAACAAACAACATTCTAAAATTTGTAATGGGAAAAAATAGGTAAAACTTTTAGGCAAAAAACAAATATGCTCTATAAAAGCTGTCCTACTTTCTAGAGCTCATTTGCATCTACAGGTGTTCATGCCAAAGAGAAGATCCGGAAATTGTCTATCTGTGATCTATTGATTTCACTTATTAGTATATCCTCCAGAGGAAGGAATAAATATGATACAGAAAGAAAATAAAAGAGCATGTATAAAGGGGGGAGGAGGGGGGAGTGGGTAGGGATATGGGTAAAAATGAGAATTAACTTGTGGCATATACTGGTACAAATTTCCCAATGTTATATGTGATTTTGAGATGTATATAAATTGTACCAATAAAGAATTCAATTAAAAAAAACAAATATGCTAATAAGACAGTAATTAATTTCTAGCCACAAGTTTCAAAAATTTGCTACATCTGTGGCAAACCCACTTAGCATGCAAAAATTAACAGAGGGATTATCTTGAACTTGAATCCCTGAATCTAGAAAAGAGTTGCTGGTTTGTTGGATGACATTATTTCTTTAAGTCAGAGGAACCCTTTGACAAGTGTTGTCCTAAGGGCAGAAGCTCAGGATAAAATATGTATCAAAGTTTATTTACTTCAAATTATCTTTCAAGAAGCAATTTAATACATATGAATAGCCATATGTGTGTTTATGTGCATTGGTGTGTATTTGTAGCCTTTCTGAGAATAACATGAAAGCTGCTTAAGGAGGTATTTTTAAAGGATACAAGTATATAATCCAAAAATGTAAATCAGAAAAGGCGATTGTGTTTCTTTCATGAAACAGCTTGAATCAGTGACATTTCCATTCATTCTCACTGAGCCCCTCTATCCTACATAATCCTACAGTAATCCCTAGCTGATTAGAATGTTTTATCATCATATTCAGAAATAATGTAAGAATTCGGGAAAGAATTATAATTCGAAGTGAACAAGAGAAACAGTCTATGGATTTTACTCGGAAAAGAATTCTAGACACAGAAATGTTATGATACAATCTAGTCTATTAAAATATTAGGATAAATAAATTAAAATGAATGCAAAATAGGGTGGCACTTATAAAACTCACTGCATGTGATTAAAAAGAACTCCAAACATACTGCAAACATCACCAAAGCCAGATCGAGCTTAAGAAATAAAACTTTAAAGACCGAGACTCCTGGATGTGCTTGGCAGATTTTGTTGGTTTTCCTTGCTTTCAGGACTATTTTATCCAGGAAGGTATTTTTTTGGCATGTGACTATTTATTTGCCTGTGTCTTTCTTTCTAAGTGGAAAATTGACAGACCCACCCTCTTCTCCTGGAAACACCTTCATACTGAACTACAAGACCTAGATCTTAATTGAATCATTGCAATAGGACTATTGTGAGGTTGTGGGGAAAGTTATAGGGTGATTTATTAAAGACAGTGAACTCTTTTCTGCTCTTTTATGAATTTTTCTGCCCTTTTGTTTGAGTCTGGAAGTTTAAATATAATAGAATTCCTAATCTATATTTTCTGGTATCGAACTTCTTGAAATAGACTTTACTTCCAATTACCAACGAAGTTATTGATCATTTAAAGGGCGCATCTCCATGATCTCGCTACACAATTTCAGAAGCCCAGGGCTGTCACATCTCTTTTGAAGTCAGGCAAATCTTTCAGAAAGAGTCAGCAAGGAGCCTCGTACTTGCTCTGTCTTGAAGGAAGGCTCCTCTACATCTGTTCTGTCCTCTTTGATGCAGAACCATAGCATACAACATTTAATGCTGAAGGTTTTTTTTTTTTCCTGCAACTTGGATAGGTGGATTTTCAGGGTCTCCATGGCACACAGATAAGGTATAGCTTTAGTTCCAGGTAAAAATACTTTCATTTGATGCTATGTATAGAATTATTCCATGAAATTTAATTTTACAATGTTAATCTCAACCTGACTTTTGCTGTGAAATGTACATGAAAACCCCATTTTATTGTTCCCAGGAGGCAGGGAATAATCTGAGTGATAAATTATAAAAAACATTTAAAATTCAAGCTAAAGCATCAAATCTCATTGCCGATTGACCCAGGAATAAGAATCAAAGTGTATTCATTGTAAAAGTTTTCTATTAGATTATAAATAACCGTTTCTGGAGGACACTGCAGTAAGGCTAGGGAATCATAAATCCGAATCAAAAGTCCAATGACAGGCAACAAGGTAGAGTTGAAAAATATCAGGAAGGTGATAAAGGCAGTAGGATTTGGTAAGTTTGAATTGAAAAACAGAGGAAATAAATAATGATGGTGAGTTTTATAAGTTTTACCTACTAATATCCTATCATCCATTGGACTCAAATATAAAGAGAGTATTAAGATCTAATACAAAGGGAAAAAAGGCTTATGTATTTAGGGGGTGGAGGGTTGTGGGGTGTGTAGGGGAATGGGAAAAATGAGAATTAAATCATGTCATATACTGGTACAAATTCCCAATATTGAGTGTGGTCATGTTGTGTATATACAATGCACCAACAAAGACAAAAATAAACCAAAAAACAAAAGTAGTACAGATATCAAAGAGATCCTATTGGAAAAACCATGCAATTCAGTAGTACTAAGACAAATGCAACCCTGGCATTACCCGTGATTACCCAGATTAGCCCGGAAGTCTGAACACATCATGTCCTATGTTTGTCGTTACTGCCTGAATTTCTAACACTTTGTATTAGACACTTGAAATGTTTCCCAAGTTCCATTACATTCTGTGTCTTATTTTCTTGTATTTGTAGTGTGTTTTCAATATCCTCTTCAATACATGCATTGATTTAAAAAATAATTTTGTTATAGGAAAAACCTTCCCTTTTATTTTCTGAGTATTCTCTTCGTAAGTGAACAGTTTTTCTCATCTGTCTGAGGAAATTATTTTCGGTTGTCCAAGTTACTTTTTTTGCTTACAAGTTTGCTTGAACATCTGCTGTTCTTTGCAGGGACTTTCGTCAAATATTTGGTAATAATTGGTTGTGCGCTTATGTTAGAAAAGGAGACACAAAAAGGCTGAGCAGATGCTCCGGGTCTGTAGGCAATTCATACGGGGTGGGTCTGGAAATCTGCTGGGGTCTGCGGGGACTTCGTTCAGGCCAGTTAGATTGCTCAGAGCGAAGTCCTCCTGTTCTCTGCCCGCAGCACACGAGCTTGGCTGCCAGTGAGGAGCGAGGAGGACGGGGCAGGGGTGGCGAGTGTGTCTCCAACCTGGAGCATTTCCAGCTCGGCTCTGCATTTCGGAACTGCGTGCCCACAGCTGGGTCCCAGTCTGCTCCGCGCGGGCATCTCTCCGTCACTCCTCGTCAAGGTCAGTTTTACTAATAGCATAAAGTAGAACACTGGAGATCAGTGCACCTTGAAGAGCATTCAAATTATTTGCTTTGCTGCCAACTTTTTTAATACCTTTACCAAATTTTGAAGTATCTTATTGGTTCTGAATAGAAATCATGTTATTTCTGGGCTTCTCCAGGATCATGTTTGTCCAGTGTGCTAAATTAGTTTCTCTAATTCATATAGTTTTACATTTCCAGAATTGTTTTTGCTGTATTCTTATCATTTTGGCACTCACGCATGTATTATTTATTGATATGAACAATTTATTCCTATTTTAGTAAGTTTTTAGAAGGACAGACACATGAATACATGTACTTGATTTTCTGTATTTAATAGGAAATCAATTCAATAATATATTGTCTTATCACTATCAATGTTTATTAATAAAGCTTGCACAATAAATGATGGGGTATTTATTCAGTTTTCTTCTCTTTACTAAGATGGTGTAGGTCTAACTCTGAAGAAAATAATTACAGGTATAGTTCAATGTAAATTGTGTAGGACTAGATTAAAACTGACAGGGAAGGGCCGGAGGGTTAGCTCAGTGGTTCTGGCACCTGCCTCACAAGCGCAAGGTCCTGAGTTCAATCCCCGGTAACCACATACAGTGCCGGGCGTGGTGGCTCACGCCTGTCATCCCAGCACTCGGGAGGCAGAGGCAGGAGGATTGCTGAGTTCGAGGTTTGCCTGGGCTACATAGTGAGCTCAGAGCCAGCCTGAACTACAAAGTGAGACCCTGTCTCAAAAAAAAAAAAAAAAAAAAACTGAGGGGAAAAAGTTAAAAAAGGAGAAGAATCATTTCTTCAGAATCTTATTAAGAAAAATTTGGGGATTTGCTTGTATGGAAATTCAGATCCTTTCACAACATTACTGGGACATCGAGGATGTCCTGATCCAGGTGACACCATGACTAATCACAGAGGTTGCATGTTTGAAGTCAGAATCTAATGAAAAAATGTATCAGTGTGGTGTGATAGTTGTATAATACTGAAAGAAAAAATGATGGTCCCATGTCTGATGCTATTGTTTTACATCTCTATAGAATCCCTTTATTTTTCTATTGTTTTAATTTTTAAATGTAAAAAGATAGTCAGCAACTCCATAATTTTAATTAGTTAATAATAACTCTTAATATCGAGCCATGAAACAAAAACACATAAAATTATGAAATATATATTATCATCTCTTGTGCACATTGGCATACTTATAGCATATGACATTTTCTGCAAGTATAGTTTTTAATTTTTACATTAAATTATTCACTGATATAGAAAAAAAATTATACTTATTATTCAGGTTCGAAATGATGTTTCAACACACAAACAAAATTGGATGATGTTTAAAATGTTTAAATTGGCTAACGTTTAAATCAGTTTAAACATTTCTGTCCTCTCAATCATGTATCACTTCCTTAAGATGAAAACCTTCTGTATCTTTTTCTCTAATGTCCTAAAATATGCAGCACAATTTTGCTGTCTATAGTGACTCTAACGTCCAACTGCACATCAGGATTTCTTGTTTCTATCTAACTGTGACTTAGCAAAAAGAATTCATTCTTATCAAGCTTCAATAGTGACCCTAATTAAACAAATCTTCAAACTGTACAAGAAGTTTCTTGGTGAACTTTGGAAGAGGCACACAAAATTCCCATCTATAAATCAGGTATTCAAAGACATCACTTATAATCTCACAAATGAGTCAAGTATTTCATGGTGAGACATTTGTACCAGTCAGCAGAACACCTTCCTTGGTAAACAAAAGCCTCAATATGTTTACAGTGAGTAACATCTGACAGTAATCGCAATACCTTGCTTACAGATTTCCTCTCTTTTCAAGAATGTTAAGAATATTGCCATTTTTTTTCCCCCGGTACTGAGGATCGAACTTGGGCCCTTGTGCATCCAAGGTTGGCGCGGTACCACTTGAGCTAAATCCCCAGCCAAAATTTGGGGTTTTTTTCTACATCAATAGTAACTACTTGTTTAGAAGAAAACATTAAACTTTAGGTGTGAGAGCCATACTCTTTGGGGCACGACTTGCTTCTGGTTCTGGAGGGTCCGTAGAGAAGGAGAGAAGGTGTCCTGGTGGTCACGGCCTCTGCCCCTGACCGCTGCGGCGGAGTCCTGCCTGGGTACACGTGTAACTCTCACCGCTGGGTAACCAGGTGGAGACACCATCAGAAACAACACTTGGCATGCGTTCCTCAGTGCTCTTTCAGTGCCTGTCCTTATAGGCAGGAGAGAGATTTGCTACCACACAGCTGATAGCGGGTGGACCCCGAGGTAGCGGCGACGGAACACGCAGAAGAGGCAGCACTGGCACATGCCGAGCTAAGGTCAGCCCAGCCCGTCTGCCCTGAGCACCGCCGCCTCCTTCCTCACCCCTGACGTCTCGCCTTGGAAGAAGCAGCCCACTGTTGGGATTTATGTACTACAGACCTGCTTATTCCTACATCCAACCTTCAAACTATTTTCTGTGCTCCTGACAATTATGTGCTACTACAGAGAGTTATCGCATTATTTCTAACAATGCATTTATGCTTTTTCAGGTACAGAAATTTATCAGATCTTAATGAGAACTTTACCTATTTGGCAGTTTTCAGAGTGTGTCAAATGTGAGCATTTTGCTTCTTTACTGCTTTGTTTTGTTCTAATAACTTTACAACAAAATTGGAAAATTTCCATATGCTCAAATATAACATGTGATATCAACAACAACATATCCAGTCTCCATAAACGGCCCGTGTACTTCCTTCCCATGTGCCGTGCTTCCACGCTTGAGCCCCTGCTCGGAACGAGGTTGCCGAAGTTCTGTGCAAGTTTCTCAGACCCCAGATATCCCAGCACATTCAAGAGTCTGGGGCAAGATGTGGCACACACATGCTTTCTCCACTCAAGGTTGGCTAAGTTAAAAATGAAGCCAGGTTTGCAAGGGAGAAAAATTGATTTTTTGGATTAACTGAGAACATTCAAGTCAGCAAATCCCTCATGTTCCCCAAAACGTGCAGACCACCTGAGACCCCAGTATGAGACTCTGTGATGGTTCGTTTCCCAAGATAATAAATTTTACCAAACAACCAAAACCCACACTCTAGTTCTGAGGATTTACAAACTATATGCTGTATGATCTCAATGCACAACAAAATGTTTTTACAACTAGGTAATGTACAATTGGAATTTGGTTTTGGATAGAAAATATGCTACAAGACTACAATCCACCCTTAAAATGGATGCTCACACTGTCAGAAAATGTACTAAAGTAAGAGTATGTATTGCAAGTCACAACATATGAAAAATTAACTTTCTGTTCTAGTAGTAAAAAAAAAAAAAACCCTGAACTGTATCGTAATGATGATCTGTCTTTATAGACAGAATGTGTGAATAAGGCAAGATAGGACATCATTCACATGACAAATGCAAAGTTTATGGCTTTTCAAAGGGACTATAATGAGAAAAGCAGTAAGAGAAGCTCGGAGTACTTCCTCTGCCCTGGCTCAGGCTCCTCTGACCAGCCCTCTGTCCAGAAGGGTCACCCGTCTACCCTACGCCTCAGGCGCCTTTGCTTCATGGCTTTGAGCGCAGGCTGACTACTGTGTGCCACTCGCAAGAACTTAGAAAATAGAGGAGGCAGGTTATAATTTGTATTTCTACTCCTAAAATAATCCCCTTATTATTGTATATTATTTCCAATAGTATCTGTATTTATCACGTGTAATATTGACTGTGTCGCCTTATTACAGTGTAAGTATGGAAGAGCGTGACAGTATCTTGTCTCCCAGGATAGACTCAAATGAATAAGAGCTAAGAATCATTTATTTAGTAAGTATTTGGGAAATTGTATTCAGAATCCCACTTTGGTTTTCCAAGAACACATCTTTTTCAACTATAATTTGACTTTGAGACGGGAAATATTTGGACACATTTATGGTTACAATGTTGGGGTCAATACGCTCCTCTCTGCAGCAACAGTATCTACCTTTTAGCTGATCAATACAGATCGAGCAAAGCAATTGCTTTCATTGGGTTCAGTAATGTTGTGAAAGGATCTGAATTTCTCTACAAGCAAATCCCCAAATTATTTTTAATAAGATTTTGAAAAACAAAGATTCCACCCCTTTTTTTAACTATCGCTGTCAGTTTTAATCCAGCCCTACACAATTTACATTGAAATATACCTTTAATTATTATCTTCCGTGTTAGACCTACTCCCTCTTAGTAAAGAGAAGAAAACTGAATAAATATATTGAGACAATTAGAATCCCACTTGAAGAAGGGACAGATGCTGTGATGACCCACTTTGCTTAGCCATGTGGTCACGTATAATGCACAAATCTGAAAGGGGCACAAGTGGAAGCCGGGACTCTACTGGGCAGAGCAGGACATATGCTGGCACAGTTGGAAGTGTCATGGGCACCAAAAGTCCATGCCAAGAATTCCAAAAATATCAAATGGCTACACAAGATACAATTGAATATTAATGTTGGTAAAAAATCCACAATAGAGCAGCCAAACAGCCCACATTTGATGAAAAAATAGAGAAGCAAAGATCGTTTTCTGTTATAGATTTTCTTTCATGAGCCAAATTTGGCACATTTTTCACAAATTTATCACTGAAACCTATACACAATGATACTTTAGGTAACTGGTGGGAATGATTTTTTATTCCATTGTTTTGGGAACGTTTATGAATTTCCACACTGAGCTTTGCTTGGAGTGTAATACAATATGTAATAAAACATGCAAACAGCAACTATTGCGTCCTGAGCTCTTCCCTTCTTAGGTTCCTAAACCAATGTCTCAAGGGTTCCGGCCTCAGTGGCGGCCCCAGGTGGCCACGTAGCTTCTGCCTCTTTCTGCCGCTCGCTGTCGTAGCCCGTGTGCCAGCTTGCCTGGGCTCCGCGGCCCTGGCGCTGGGTCAATTAGTCTAGAAACCGAAAGAGAAGTAATTTTTAGGCGTTATTAACACATGAATTGTTCCAGAGTTTAAATAGAGCAGATTATACTATAAAATATTAACGGGTCTCCTTTCATCTGAAGTTTGAAGAAGACCGGAATTGCCCCAAGAGAAAGGAAGACCTTCTGCACGGTTTCCAGAGCCAGGGCTGCCACCCGCGCTGGTCCCGGGACCCTCCCCACCCCCACCCCACCCCCACGCCAGCTTCCCTGCAGAAACCACACTTTGCAGCCCCAGAAACTCACCTTGGGAATCGATTCCTAAAATTCAATCTCATAAATTTTTGTGTGTGTTAAAGAATTTTGCTTCCATACATGAACTTGTAATTCTAAATAAATCTGATTACGAAGACTTGAGTTTATCTCTTCATACCATGTTAAGGATTATTTTAATTATGGCTCCATATCACATTAATAACCTTATCAGGTATGTTAAAATACTTCTAACCAAAAGTGAAAAGAAAAACACAAACTGCTAATCTATATTGATCATCCAAAACAGCCATCAAATACATTAGTTTTTAAAAGTTGGGTTTAACAATATTTTGGCAAATGATATCAAAATTGTGTTCAAGACTAGTGGCTTGGAAATACAGATTATATACATGATATAATATAGAAGATATATTATTAGTGATTTTATGTAATTAGTGTATATCTATAACTAATGATTATA
Organism: Thryonomys swinderianus; assembly: GCA_004025085.1. Taxonomy (NCBI): domain Eukaryota; kingdom Metazoa; phylum Chordata; class Mammalia; order Rodentia; family Thryonomyidae; genus Thryonomys; species Thryonomys swinderianus. The sequence goes on from PVIC010010447.1 coordinate 37,234, forward strand.
TATTATGTACATAATATATAATATAAATATAATTATATAAATATATTATATATTATGTACATAATATAATATAAATATAATTATATAAATATATATTATATATTATGTACATAATATATAATACTTATTGGTGTTGTAGATATGTGATACTCTTATACAAATATTTATTGTACATGTATTTACATTCACAAACATCTATAGTCTGTGTTCATTAAAATAAATATATCATGCTCAAATTAAATATTTATAATAAGAAAATTAAACACATTTTGTAATTTGACTGCTAGACATCTTTGAATATATTCAACTTGTTTTTAAACAAGATGAGACTTTTTTTAAAGTTATGTGTTGTTTTTTTTTTTTTAGACAGGGTCTCCCTTTGCAGTTCAGGCTGGCCCTAAGCTCACTATGTAGCCCAGGCAAGCCTCAAACTCCTGTCTCTGCCAGAGCAGTCCTCCTGCCTCTGCCTCCAGAGTCCTGGTATTACAGGTGTGAGCCACCACGCCCTGCATTGTGGTATCTGGATACTGACTGCTGCTGGTGGGCATGAGTCACCAGGCCCGGTATTGTTGTATGTGGTACTGGGGATCAAACTCAGCTTTGCATTTGCAAGGTAGATGCAGGAATCACTGAGCTAAATCTCCAGCCCATATGATTTGTTTTTATTGCTGCAAACCATATTTTAATGAGAAAAATAACTTCAATAGAATTACTAGAGTGAATACAATGTTTTATATGTAGCCTAGATAATTTGTTATATATAATAAATCACATTATGATCCTAGATATTTCTAGCAATCAATTTCTTTGCTGCATGAATAGTTAGAAACTGATTATTGCATTTTTTTCAAATTAAAGAGTTACTTGATGGCTAACTTATTTCCCTGATGTAACCCTTGTTGGCTCATCCTCCGCCAGGCACAGAAAGACAAATATTTCCTAGGTTCATGTGCACATAAAGCCTAAAGAAAGCCAATCTCAAAGAAGTAGAGAGCAGAATGGACTCGCAGGGTTGTGGCAGGAAGGACAGAGTGTGTTTGAGGACATGTTGGTTAAATGAGTGAAATCGTAATTCATGAGGAGGTGTAAGTGTGAGCGATTACTTGGACAGCCTGGTGACTATAGTTAATGATCATTATATTCATTCGTTCTTTTTATTGGTATATATTTGGGATCCATCATGTTAGCATTTGCTCTGGGGAATTTTCTTGATTGTCTTTGACTCTTTTTATCCCCTGTCCTCCATGACCCACCCATTCCTGGTCCCCTTGTGAATCCTCAAAAAGTCTGCTGCCCTGTTTCATTTCATGTCTCCATTATTTTAGTCTATAATTAATTTATTTCAGTGTTCTCATACAAGAGGAGTCAAGCAGCAGTGAATGTTCTCTGTCTGCTATATTTAACTTAACATTATGTTCTCAAACCCATTTATTTACCTGCAAGTGACAAGAATTTCAATTTCTTTAGGACCAAATAATAATTTCTCTATATACATATATCACAATTTATCTAGTTGTCTGTTGAACTGCAACTTGACAATTTTCAGAGCTTGGCTATTGTAAGTTGGACTAAGATAGACATGGATGGATATATGCATCACTATAGCAGGTGGTGATTTTAATACTTTCAAGAATGTACCCTGAAGAGGTATAGCTACATCATATACATTTCTGAAAAATGCCAAATGTGATTATACAAAGTTGATCACCATGAGAGACAATATGTCAGCTAATCACCTAGACTTAGGCACCTCACTATTAGAAGGTACTATGAACATGATCTCTACGTGTGTAAATCCATCACATTCTATTCCATACAATTTACCTGTCAACTAATAAACATGAATAATAAAAGAGAGGATTTACATTTGAGAGCGTATTGGTCCAAATCATTGAAAGATCAAACTGGAGAAAGAGAAATAACAACAATGTTAAATAGAAAAGAAACTATGAAAAGCATGACCTGATTATCAAATTTGAAGCAATATCTACACATACTTCAATAAAGGTTCCCATAGTAATGTAATTACAATTCTAACACAATTGTAGATATAATATTTTGCGTTTTGTTTTTGTTTTTGTTTTTGTTTTTGAGACAGGGTCTCGCCTTGTAGTTCAAGCTGGCTCCGAGCTCACTATTGTAGTCCAGGCAAGCCTGGAACTCAGCAATCCTCCTGCCTCTGCCTTCCGAGTGCTGGGATTACAGGCGTGAGCCACCACACCCGGCTAGATATAATATTCTGATAAAAATGAAGAATTTAGGTATATCCAGTCACACTTTGTCCTTCCTCATATTCTCACACAAGGTCATCCTCTACTTAGGTCTTAAAAGAAGGTTGTGACCCTAGAAGAAATCTGAGTTCAGCAACGAAATTGAACAAATACCTACCGAGAAGAAGCAGTACATCTTTTGTTCCCACTTAAATCTCAATTTAAACAATTCTGGATGGGAGTGTGTAAAGTTCTATAAGAGTTACAGCGTGAATAATCTGATATATTAAGGAAAGAGCTAGGCCTCAGTCCTGTACAGACCATGCTCTGAGGCATTCAGCAATAATGCAATCCCTAAATCCACCAATGAGTTGTTAGGACTTCATGTTACAAATCACAACACTATGCCTGGAAAGAAAAATGCCTTAGAAAGAGATATGCATGTGCAAGAATTGTAATTACCATGGGAGCGAACCTGTGCCCCGCCATCATTTGCAAACAGCACAGCATCAGGAATCATTACACACAGTAAAATGAAATAAACATATATTAAAATTCTGGAGGTCAGATCTCTAGACAGTTTCACGGGTGGAGAAGATGATAATTACTGTCAGACCTAGTGAACGCCTATTTTGTCCCCTTTCCCCCTTTAGAGGGCACTTTCATTCACTGCTAATGGCCCTCCACCTTCCGAGCCAGCAGTGCTGGGGTCTTTCTCGGACTGGCTCACTGATTCTGCTGCTCTTTTTCCCCTCTTTAATGTCTGGCAGAACTGGACCCGATCAGATAATGCTCGACAAGCTTTGTCAAGATCCTGACCCAGATCGCAATTGCAAAGTTCTTCTTCCTACGTGCTTAGTCTCTTCTCAGCACTGAGACAAAATAACGGATGCCTGCAATTCAAAGGAGGAAGGGTTATTTTGGTTTAGAATTCTAGAAGTCTCAGTCCTTATATGTCAAAATACAGAAATGGCATGGTAAAAAGGCCTGGATAAAGCAAAGCTGCCTGAGTCTTGGCAGCTGGGGGTAATGAGAGAAGCAGGAGCTGGTAGTGAAGACATGCCTGCCAGGCCACACCCAGCGACCCACTTCATGCCACCAGACCCTACCTCCTTGCTGCAAGTCCCTCCCTTGGCAGCCTGATTCACTTTCCGGAAGTCCTTTCTGAGAGCCTGAGGGCTTGGGGGACATTCCTGATACAGTGATAGCTACTGGGATTTCAATGTGGACATTCCAGCAGAAGGCATTTTTCCACCAGCCTTGTGCCCAGATATTATTTTAATTATCTTCTTGTATATAAATTGATCGTAAAGAAAATAAATTTTTGCTGTGGTTTATTTGCTTGTCACATCCCTTGGTGGGCCACTTTTGTCACTGTTTTAGTGATAGATTTATTGACTGGATAAATGTTCATTAAAATTACATTCTAAGTGCAAAGGCTAGAACAATATAGATATATTTTCTCATTTCTATTAAAAAAATAGAACACACTAAAATTTATGCCAAAAAAAATATCCATCGGTTGACCTAAAATATATTACATGTGCTATCAACCCTTGGGAATTACTGAAAGAATAAGTACTGAACTATTCCAAAACGTTAACTTCTTCCTCAAGGGCAGGTTGGAGACAGTGGAAAAACTGCAAAATGATTCTTTATCTTTGTACTACTCAGTTATTTCAACTAATTGAAATAAGAATTGATTGCAACATCATTTAAAAATAAGATCAAAATTAAACATTTTAAGAAGAAAAGAAATTCTTAAAAATGAATGTAACAATTCAATTCAGGAAAGAGGAACCTAAAACCAATAAACTCCTTTCTTTGAGGACTTTCTTAATAAACATGAAACAAGAAGACACTTCACCATGTTTTGCACAGATGCGTGCAAAATCAAAATAGAGATTGTTTATCATGACCAGAATCTCATTAAAAAATTTCAGGAGAAGGAAAACCACCACAGATGGCTGGGTGGTCTGCAGTGCTGAGGAGCAAGAAATGTGTCAACACATGTGGGAACGTTTATGAACTGCATTTCTAGAAGGATTAAAATAAATCTAAAATGAGTGACTTAAAAATATGAAGCAGAGTACATGATGTGGAAATGAAAGTAAATTGTATAGTAAGGCTTCTTTTGTACCTCAAGGAATATCTACAATCATAAAATTTTAGCCTTGGATGAAATGAATATGATGCATTTTATAATCCATAACATAAAGACATATGATTTATTATTTGGTAGAGAAAAATTTTAACTTTGAAAATGATCTGTTTTTCAAGAAGAAATAAACTGAAACACAAAGCCCAAAACAGACAGCACAATAAAGTTTAAAACAGAATTTTGAATTTAAACCTAACTATAAATAGTAACTATTCACTCAATAGATAAAAGAATATGAGCAGAATGCATGAAAATATAATATTCAGTCTTGGATATTTTAAGGAATCTATGTAAACACAGAAAACTAAATTTTAAATTATTAGGTCTAAAATATATGTAAACAGACCTAGAAAACTGAGATAGTTATATTAGCATCAGCCATTCAAGAATGCCACGCACTATTCCAGATAAAATAGAGCTCAACATTGTCATAATACATAGAGTTCAGTTTCACATTTTTGCAACATTACCAAAAGCAAAATCCACAAAACCAAGTACATGTTAATTAAGAGAGATCTAAAGATGCACCACTTGATAATTTATACAAAAGTTGGGCAAAAAATAATAAAAATATGAATAGAAAATTTAAACACTACTTATGAATTTAACCTATTTGTACAACATATCAGCTCCCAACATTTACATAATATAAGTTACTTCTATCATTCTTAAAATTCTTACCAAAAGTGGTTGGTATATTGGATATTAACTAGTCTTCACACATTTCAAACCAGCAAGATGTATTACCTTACTTAATATAAATAAATTAAGAATCAGTGATAAAAGGTAAGTTTAAAACACTCAAATATAAAGAAGCATGATTATATTCTTCTAAATATTCTGTTTAAAATCTTAATGTACATTATATTTTATATGTATCATGTATATAATTATTCAGACAAGCTTTCAGGGGGAATATTTGAGTTAAAAGTTACAGGTAACATACAAATAGAAAAAAATGAAAAATTATCCAATAAAGCATCCATTTCTACAAGATAAAAAGTAACTTGTGATTTCAGGATAGGGTTTGGTACAACATGCACCAAATTATGAATTTTCTAGATGTTTCTCGATCTACTCAAGCTCAAGAATAAACATCATACACTTACATTGACTCATATAAGCATAATATTGTGAGTGAAATTATCCAGGTACAGTTTTTGATTTTGTGCATTGTGGTTACTATATGGAGGCATGGATGGTTGGCCCTATAAAGGAGAGCAAAGAGAGAGAGGATAAAAAGCCCAGTTACCTAAGCGCACAAAAAAAGAAAATGGAAGTAAAGGAATGAAGAAAGTATATTCATAATCTTTCAAGAAACGTGACTGGAAAAGTGATAAAAAAGAGGTTTCCCTGTGTCGTTTGAGGCTAGATATGGGGAATTGTCTTTTGTTATATATTAAAATAGCACATTATCGATAATCTTACATAGGGTAAGGAATGAGTAAGAACTGTGGGAATAACTAAATACACAAATGGAAACCTCCTGAGCTCATTTGACATCTTTCTTTCACTCTCATATATACTGTCTGAAATTTCAGTTTTTGGTTCTAAAATTCTCCACAAACAGCACCAAGAGCCACCAAGGTGCACAGCAATAACCTCTCTGAGACTCATCCTCATTCCCCACCTCCGGCTCTAGCCTGGTAACATAAAACGTCAG